>CM024334.1:6931827-7072277 GCA_014170255.2 Drosophila triauraria | reverse complement strand
GCATCTGCATTCATCTCTCCTGCCATCGATGGCGAAAGGGCAGGACACAGGACATGGCATTGCTAAGGCGGATGGCGCATCTTTTGGTCGACGGAAGAGGAAAATGCAATATAGGAAATCGTTTTTCGCACACTGAAAAATTCCAACAGAGCAACATAAAACAAAACAGGAAGTTTATTTGTGTGTGCCGTGAAGCGCTGGCGGAGGGGAAACCCTTTGCGGATTCCAAGAAGTTACACATTTCTGGCTACCAAAATGTGCGGAAAACATTCTGTGGTTGACAGCTAACTGAATTTATAGAAAGTATAGTGAGATTAGGACTAGACGGATTTATTTTGGAATATAAATTGTGGAGGTAAACGCAATAGGTTGCATAAAATGGATGGTAAACCAGAAGCTATTGGAATTTCCGTAGGGAAAGCAGTATAAGCTGGATTTATGAATTGAAATTCTATTTTTAATCTTTAAACCCTTAAATTTTGTGATCCTTAAAGCCATGTGTAATTGTTTTTCTGTTCATAATGGGGATGCTTTTTCTGCCCCTTAAATTCTTTCCTGTGAATATTTTCAAGTACCATACAAACTGTGTTGCCTTAATTTGTTGCCTTGGGAATAACACCCACCCGTTTTATTTTATTATTCTTTCATCTAATTATATGGCGTGTCGTGGCACACGTGCCGCTTGTTAGTCGCGTAATTCAATAGCTGGGAGCGTTTTAATTGGACTTTTCACTCTCCACTCTCGAGCCTAAATTAATTGATAGGTGTGCAAAATTACAGCAACAAGTGCTGCAGGAGCAGCGACAGCAGCAGAAGCAGCAGCGGCACGAATAGTATCAGTATCACGACGAGCCTTGAGTCAATTAATATGAAAATCCTGCCAGCATCAACGGCTTGTGACTGCCTCTGGCGGCAGGGAGGAGGAGAACGAGGACGATGATGGAGGTATGCCTCCGGAGGAGCAGCTTCGCCATTCAATTTGGCTTCATTTTGTAATCGCATCAGCGTCAGGCAATCTGTCAGCAGTCAGTTTACCTCGGGTCTCTCACTTGGCTTGTGGAGTAAGGAACCTACGGGGACTGCAGCAGCAGCAGCAGCAGGCCTATGGAGGAGGTGGTGCTGGCCCAGTCATATATCAAGGTGATCAATAGCAGTGCTTCTGGCAAACGATGATGGAGAGGCCATTGGGAGTTTTGTGCTTTTGGGGAGGTTGTGGTGGCTATCCTGGAGCATCACTACAAGCCTATCCTATTACCAGGAGTGTGAATATGACTGCGTGTGTGCTGCTGACAGAGATAAAGGAAAACAATGTAATTATTGTTTCAGTGAGCCTTAATTGAAAGCCAGAACATTGCAGACTTTTCACTCACCTGACCGATTGAGCCTGCGATACCGAAAATAATTAACAAATTGAGTGTCAAATTCCTTTTCAGTTTAATTATTAATGCAAATTTTCGTTGCCTATAATTAAAAATAAACAAACACTTTAAAAGTAATATTGGAAATATATAATATTAGAGAGTGTAGCATACTTTTCTGGGCAATAGAAGGGAAACATTTTGCTTTATTTAATTTATTAATAATATTTACATAGCTTTTTTAGTTCTCTTTTTTGTGTGCATTTCGGTTTAATAAAATTGAAGACCGCAAAATGCCAGCTGCCATTCGAAGCGTTTTGCTGTCATTAAAAAGCATCACGAAAGTGAAAACGCGACTGCTGACGCACGCAGCTTTCGCCCGCTCTTTCTCCCTTTGTGTGTCCCTTTCTGCCAGCCCTTTCTCTGTCTCCTGCCTCTTTCTATTTGGTGTGCAGAGAGAAAAATGTATAGTCAGATTAATTTAATATTTTCAGCTTATAAAACAATTTTATTTAGATTCGAAATAGATTCGAAATTCAATCTCTTTTCAGAAAAATGCCATCTAAAAAGTAGAGTTGTAGAGAGTTTTTATATATTCTCTTCATTTTCTTTTCCAATTTTTATCTCTGTGTAGGGATTCTTAGCTGGTGGGTTGTAATACTGCTGAATGCTGACTGCTGACTGTAGACTCTGCTGACTGCCGCCGCCCGCCAACTGCTGACTACTCATCTGCTGACTGCTCATTGCCAGTGACGTTGACAGTAATTTGCACGAAAAGTGCAACCGCAGCACGAGGCGTGAGTCGCGTTAATGTGCGTGTGACAGAGACGGCGGGCCAAGCTACAGGACGGGGCCACTAGGATGATGATAATGTCGCGAAACGATGATGATAATGCTGCAAAAGATAATGACGGCGAGGCGATGCCAGCAGTCGGCGGCACGTGCGGCTAAACAAAGTGTCACACCCTGCGCGAAAGTGAGAGAGAGCTGCATCGCGGTAGTCGGGCGCATCATTTCCGCTTCCGTTTCGGCAATCAGCTGCTGATGCTGGCTAGGATTTCCCCCGCCCTGCGCCCTGCGCCATATAATTTCAGGCTTTGTCCGCTTCAACTTTCAGTGTCTCCGTTCTGCGGTTTAGTGGGTGGTGGTCGTAAATGGCCGGGGTGGCACTGCTTAATTAATTGGCTCGTTGCAAGGTGAGACTGTAGGGCAGCAGGTAGTTGCAGCGGCAGCAGGTGCAGCGACAGTGGAAGTAACAAGAGAAACTGCAGCAGGCACGTCCAACTAATTAAAGGGAAATATATAAGAACGATTTCCAGTTGATGAAAAATATGTATGGCCTTGGAATTAAAGTTATTTTATATTTAATTTAATGGTTTTAATGCTTGAAACATTAAATTCCATTGGAGAAACTATTTTTTTGACTTTGAAGCCTCTTGACATTACTTAAATATTTGATTAAATATTAAACAACATTTCTCTCCAAGAAAAATACTTAATTACTCATTTTTCTCCTTCCTTCCAGGACCCGAGGGCTGCAATCTATTTATTTACCATCTGCCGCAGGAGTTCACCGACACGGATCTGGCCTCCACCTTCCTGCCCTTCGGCAATGTGATCTCGGCCAAGGTGTTCATCGACAAGCAGACGAGCCTGTCCAAGTGCTTTGGCTTTGTGTCCTTCGACAACCCGGACTCGGCCCAGGTGGCCATCAAGGCGATGAACGGCTTCCAGGTGGGCACCAAGCGTCTGAAGGTGCAGCTGAAGAAGCCCAGGACTCGAAGCCGTACTAGCGGACTGGACTTGCCACCAAGATCGACGGGTTATCCGGGCTGCTGGAGACACCGAGTAGAGAATACTGAGATTTGTGAAATATGGAGTAGTCAATGAATGAAGAGTTGCCGTAGAGCGCGCGCAAGAGTAACCGATGCAAATGCCAACGTTGTACGTATCTTGAAAATACAGCAAAAGACATGAAATATCTGTGCCAAAATGAGACAGCATCACCTATGATTTAGCACGTTATATGTTGAATTAAAAACGAAAAAAAAAATACAAAAAAAAACAAAACAAACTAGAAAACAAAAAAAAAAAAAAGAACAAACGAAGAATACACATGTTAGACTGTAGATTAGTTAACTTTCTGTTGAAGTTCCCTTCACTCCATCTTTTACGACTTGTTTTCCTATTTTAAACTATCGTACGAGTTGGTTGAACCATCGCCTTTTTTATTACATATTTTGTACACATATTCATGACTCACAAACACACACACACAAAACTAAACAATAAAAAAGAAAGAAAACAAAGGAAAAAAAAAATACAAAAGATCTGTTCAGAGTGTTAGTTTTTAAGTTTTTGATATATCTGATAATTTTATACGCACTCTTTCTCTGTTTGATTTGTTCATCTCTCATGTTGCAAGTCACAATGAAGTTCTTACTATAAACATATATATATGCGATATATATATCCTAGATCTAGTTACAAGTTACTCGTTTTGTTCAATGGATTATCTCTATATACTATATACCTAAATTTATGCTGGCAGGCATAATTAGTTTTAGTTATCTGATTTGTTACTCCTCCCAAACTAACTCACATTTTTATTTGTATTGAAAAAAAGAAATGTTTCTGTTACCCACATACACACCCCCTATTATTATTAATTATTAATTATTATAATTAATTAAACAATCAAGCGCACTTGATATGCGATTTGTAAAGAGCTTTGCGTTAAAAGACAATACACACAAACCAAATGAAATCAACAACAAAAAGGAGAAATTTGTTATTTATGTTGAAGTCCCCCTTATTCATGGAGTTTATTTTAATTTTAAATTTTTTTCTTTTCGGCAACAGCATCAAAATTTAGAAAAATCTGGTATTATAATATTATACATAAACAATTCATTTCTTTGTAAACTTATTGTTTTTTGGCTCTCTGTCGCTGCACATCTTTGAAGTAGATGAGTGCACATAATGTAGCATAATTTGTTTATGTAAAACTCACAACACACACACACACATGTAAACAACTCATTTAATTGCATAAAAAACATATCTCAATAAAGTTTTGTTCTCTGTTTCAAATGCACAACAAATATACATAATCTCTGTATTTAAATCGTTGTTTATTTTTATTTGCTTCGGTAGTATATATTTTGTTTACTTTGTTTATTTCTTGGATATTATTTATTTAATTTCAGAGAGGATGCCTTGCTTAAAACACACTATATACTACTCAGTTATAGCAAATGATTAATTTATTAATTAATAATCCCTTACTGTTTATTCTTTAGATGCCATGTTGACGTACGCTGAAGTTTGACCATTTATTTTTATATTTTGGAGCGGCTAAGTCATTTGGTAGTTGTTTTCGCCGCCAGCTGAAAGGTAATTATTTTAGCCTCTAAATATAATATGTATTTAAAATTAATTCTTTTTCATTTCAGTTGTATGCTTAGGTCCCGAAAACTTGTAAATATATCATGCGCTTGAGTCTCGAACAAAAAAATAAAAACACCTTTCCATTTGCTGTCGCATACAAATTTTCAAGAACTGTAATTTTAACAACGTTGTAAACAACAAACAAATTCGGACACTCTGTAAAAAAATCGATATTCAAAATGTTGTACGATAGCCAAGAAAGCCATTTTATAAGCTTGTAAAGCACGCTATTTTTAACAAAATGAAATTTATAAAAAAAAAATTGGAGTAATATGTTTATTTCTGGTCTCGTGGTCAAATTAAAAGACATTAAGTTGTAGCTGAATAAAAGCATTGACAAATCAAATCAGATGGCAAGGTTAGCTAAATTATTTTCTGTTTTAATCTAAGTTTGTACGTTTCTTTTTTCGGGGCGAATCGAGTAGCGTCAAAGCTGTGTGCATTTTACTTAAACTATCTGGATGTGGCTTTAAATTAAACAATTTCAATGCAGAATAAAATCATTCGTCTTAGGTCCTAAGCTCATTGATAATATGAATTAATGTTCTGTGTGTAATTAAATGTAATTATAAAGCTAGCGCCTAAGTGTAATTTTTAGAGAAACAAAGCAAGGCTGTGTGTTCTGACTAGATAATAAGCGATCTTCACTACCGAATAATGGAAATTGGTATGCAATTTGATAAGAGTTTAAGATTAGTTTGGAAAGCGCAGAAATATTTGCTGATGCTAAACGTAATTCTAGTGATAAAACGCAGTTGGTTAAGTGAATGGATTATATGTATACTTTAAGTAACAAGTGTGTATTGGTAAGCAACACTCACCCCCACACACCCACAAAACACACACACATCAGCAGCATCCAAACAGAATAAGTAAATCAATAAAAGGTGTCATGATTTTTATAAAAAAAAGAAATAATAAAAGAAGGAGCGCGTTTTTTACTGGAAATAAGTTACACAAACTGGCGTTGGATAATTTATCAAAAATGTCTTGAGCCAGTGAAACTTTGCGATGAAAAACTTTCAGCCAGGGAGAGTCGGGAACAAAATGTTGACGACTGCGAGAGAGAGCGAGAGTAGTAACTAAAGGAAAACTTCAACAATAAACGAAATATTTTGCTAAACTTGCGATTTGCATATGAGAAACTTTATGCCAATTGTGGAGGGTAGAGGCGGCGGCTCCAGGGTGCTGGAGCCTGGTGGGATCCTGATTCTAAAGCCGGAGGTGGGGAGCAGGACGTGTAAACAAATTTACCAACTACGTGACGCAGCAAGTTCGTTCCGGTCCCAGTCCCAGTTCCTCCTGCTGCCTTTCAGGCGTTGCTTGCATAATCCAAATCCAAGTCAAGTCTTAACGCAAGATTTATTCCCATTTAAATCATGCGTGGCAAAGTTTCTCCGAGCAAATGCCAACCGTAAAAGGGGAAAGGCGGGAGGCGGCGCTTACACGGCAATAATTTCGTCTTGGCATATTCAAATATTTTGGCATTTGATTAAGCCAAAAGTTTTGGCATTCCTCTGGCCGAATCTTTGAGGGATAAACCCAGCAACAATAGTGACGGGGTTAGAAATTGATTGTTGGCATGGGATAAGCGGCCCATTGATCACTGCAACTGATGGCTACTCGGGGAAATCTGCAAGGAAAGTCAGTCAATGGGGATTGATGGTAGCAAAGTTTTTGGAGGAAGCAAAGGGTAAGTATTAGGTTGGAAAGTAAGCTAAAGACCAGAGAAAATTGTCTATAGCTATGTTTTAATTTGTATTTATTTATTAATAGTTTTTCCAACGACATCTTCGCTAGTCGCGTAATTTTATTATTTCTTAAAATATATCTTCAGGTCGTAAGCAGCTTCTAGGTAAAGGTAAACAAACCTAATGTATTTATAGCCATTTTCCTTTCCCAACCCTAAGAACCTGGAGTACAATTCGTGGAACTAAGAACCCATTTCCCTGGAAACCTCTCAACTAACGCTTAATCGAAATCCATTGCCTTGCCATCCCCATCAGTTTCTGGCTAACAATTCGCGAGCGTTTGATGAGATCTTTTGTCATGCTCCACTGGTCAAATCGCTATTTAGGCCACTAAATTTGAGCCGCATCAGCGATGCGTGTATTCCATCCACGAGCCTGTGAGATTGGGAGGACATGTGTGTGCGGAGCAGGATGTGTTTCAATCTAGACATGAACATGAACACGGACACGAACATGGACAATATTGGGTGAGGGGGAGGAAAGGCCTTCGCCCGAAAAGCATCGTCGCTGGGGAAACCGAGGCAGATTAGCAAAGTTTGTAATTACGTTGGTAATTGATTAGGTTCGAACAACAAACTGCTAATAAGATTATTGCAGTTGAGAACAAACCGAGCTGAAAAAACAAAACCCAGGCCGACGCCCACAGCCCGCTAAATTATCCTGCAACTGGAGAGCAATGAGATGAGGGAATGGAGTGGGGGGATGGCCAAAATGGAAGCGATTTGTGGCACAAGTTTAGCCTGCAGTCAGAAAAAATTTAGCTAAAGGATTCGCTAATGGAGTTTCTGAAAATGCTAATATAAATTATTATTAAAGAGTCCTAAATTGGGGAATCATTTTTCTGCTTGGTTTTTGGTTTAATTTATTGTTTCGACAAATTCTTGACTAGATTTAAATCTATTTGTTTTCCTTAATATTTATTGAAGGAAAGATATATTCTCATTAAAGTTAACCTTTATTATCCAATTTTTTTCCACTTTGCTAATAATGCTTTGTTTTCAGAAATGGACTAAAGACCTCTTAAAGCCTTTTTTTTATTTTCCAAGAAATAAATTTCCCCACTTCCAGCACACAATTGTTTCAAGTGTGATGAGGAGCATCCTTTCAGAGCAATCCCTCTCCCTCTTGCCGCAGTAACATCCGCTGTTTGTTTGCACAATTTGCACATCGGGGGGCGCAAAAGGAGGGCGTGGCTGGGGCCACAGTAAGCTCACGCAAGCCGGAAGAACAACAATCGACCACCGAAATAACAATGGATTTGGCGCGTTTGCCCGTTTTTGGCATTGGGCGTATTGTTAATGGCATTGCACGCACATCGATGGAGGAAGGTTCCCCGAAATCAGAGGAGTAAAAGGGATAGCGCAGCCGGAGAGAGCGATGGTAGGAGGATGAGGATGAATGAGAGAGTGGGAGGCACACGCAGAACACAAACAATTTAGCGGCATTGCATCGTGGTAAAACAATCTGTGGCCAGAAGGGTTTGTGTTCAAGACCAAAGGCGAAACAGCGAAAGACGATGGCCAGCGGTGGGCCTCAGGCTTCATCCTTCGTAGAGGCCAAAATACTTAGTCGCACAGTGGGATATTGGAACTCTAAGAAGTAGCTGATTTTTCCAAAAGTTAAAAAGTATGCAGAAAGTGTGGTTATTAAATATTTTGAAATACTAATTTCTCTTAAGTAATTTACAATAATTTGAAAATGTTTTAAAGTGACTTGCAGCTGAACGGTAATTTGTGGATATTGTTTCATCAATAATAAATTACCATTTCATACCTCTCTTTGGCTATGAAGTATAAATAGCAGGACATCCAACATGTAGGCACTCCTTCAATGTCAACTCACCGTAACCGATCAGCTTCAATCCAACTTCATGGTGAGCGACAACAGCTGATTAAAATCCTTGGCAGTCCGTTTTCTGTTCTCATCGCATCCTGCCCGTCATCGTCATCGATCGTACTCCAAATGGAACTCGAATTGCACTTACATACGCATACTCTCGCAGAGACACACACTTTCATCCTGCACGGAAAGAAATGCCTTAAAACTTAGCATGATGAATTCGAGGATTTGTTTTCAATTGGTCAACCTGATTTGTTATTTAAATGCTTGAATACAAAAATATTTGAATGGTTATTAAATTAGCAAAAAAACAATAAGTTATTTAAAAATAATGTTGAATTCATGCCATTTGTATTGTGAAAATTCGTTAGTGAATTTATGCATTATCTTTTCAAAAAACATCGGTGTTTTAGCCCCTACCTACCAAAAGACATCGGTGGATTTAAAAAAAAATTTAAAACATAATTTAGAGAGTAATTGTTTTTTAAAAACTTCTGTATTTTATTGGTTTTTTTATTTGTTTTAAATTTAATTATTAAAATAACTTCAACCTCATTGTTATTGATCATTTTTCCCGAGTGCATTTTGCAAGTGAATTCGATTTTGAAGGAGAAACCGAAACTCGCCTGGGAATCGCTGCAATTTTGCACGTGAACACGCTCAGCGTTCTTGCTACGCTCCGCTCCGCTCCGTCGCTCCCCGGATGCAGTTCATCCCCCCCCACCATATATCCGTATCACTTCCAGTTCACTTGACAGATATGGAGGAGGCGGGAGGCGTGGCCAACCGCCTTGCCCGAATCGCTTCTTCTGGCTCTGTTTTGAAATGCATTGGCAGAGACATGAACGGATGGCCACCCACTCGGGGATGTGGGGAACGGGGACTGACTGAGGTTCAGGGTGCAATTGTTATTTTGCAGGTGGCTGGGACTCGGGAAGGCAGGGTCATGTTAGTGAAGGTAAAAATCTCGGCAACTAACCTAGTTTTTCGTGTGCTTTTCATGCCACTGTTGCCTCTTGATGCAGCCAACTGCGAGTGCGGCTTTATGACAGGCGGTTCGGTTCGGTTCAGTTCGGTTCGGCTTTCTCCCTCCATCGATATATGATTGCCTTGTTGTGAGTGTGAGTGCAGGTGTGAGAGGTGTGAGGAGTGAGGTGTGAGTGTTCAAAATCCGTTACTTGTGGGATATTGCATATTGATTTGGCAAATGTGCCGGGGAGTTCCTGTTGGGAGTTGGATGAAAGACAGGTAAACATGGTTCGGGCAAAAAATAGGGGAGATATCCTTCAAATTTTGTGATTAAAACATAGTCACTGGGGGTTAAAATCATATCATAATCACAGTTCGCCAAATAAATACATGTTTACTAAAACAAATATGTTTAATTTTGAATGAAATGTATTTTGACGCAGAATCAAGTTAATTTAATTTCAAGTCAAACCGTTTGGTCAAACTAAACCATTTCCGCTCCAGCGAGTGGCCTAATCACATCAAAGTTCGACCGGTTTCCCCTCTGATTTTTCCTCTCTTTTTCCACCTTTCCCCGTTTCCGGTTTCCTTCGCCTGCAATAACAGAATTTATGCTTCCTGTTGTTTTGCCGAGATTTCCCCCCGACTGGCTGTGTGTTGTGTGCCTGCATTTTTATTATACAAAATGTTATTTATTTATTTATTTTGCGGCAAAACTTATTTTCCTCCTCCCACCCCGCCTTCCGTTGATTACGCAGATTTTCCGCAAGGTGAGGGGCCGCGGTCCAAATCAAAATAAAACGAAAACGAAAATAAAGGAACAAACCGGGAAAACAGAAACATTAAAGCAGCCGCCGCCGCTCAATTGAAGTGGCTGAAGCTGGCTGGGGAAAATGGTTGGGAAATCCGTTGCTCGAAATCTTGCCAGTTGTGTGTTTCCTTTGATATCGAGGCGGTGCACGTGGAAAATAACAAGCGCAAGTCGCCGGGGAAAACTTTGTCATACAGCGGCCAGAAAATAAGAAGGATCCCGCCCGAAGAAAGGAAAACTTTTCCATATTTCTCGGCTCAATTTAACTGCCACACATTCGACCATAAATTTTGAGCCGCACACTAAATTCCATGTCATTTCACTCGCATTCAGCATTCAGCATTTCCTTGAACTCTCCTTTCATTTCATTCCATTTGATATTTGGCCTGCTGTCTGGGCCAAATCTAAATGAAATCAAACTCATGTGACAAAATGGCTAAAATGCATTTTATTACACATTCATACGGTTCGCTACGGTTCGGTTCGGTTGGGTTCGGTTTGCTTTGGCCGGATTCCGTCCAGTTCAGTTGCTTCTCTTCAATTTGATGCTGTCATAAATTTGCAAAAAGCATTCTGCAGCATGAGAAAAACTCAATTAAAATGGACTTTAGCTTTATTTCTGCGTGACAAGACGCAAATCAGAGTATTTCACTCACCCTCCGTAAGCCATTGCACAGTTCGAAACTCTGGCCAAGCCACAAAATGTACATCAAATATAAATACAACTAGAAAATGGCCAAAACTATTCACAAGAGGGTTAGAAGCGAAGATTAGGTGCTCTTACCTGAAAGAGACTTGCTGAAAAGATGCGGATATAAAAAATATAACAACCCAATAGGAAACATTTCTTAAAAGGCATTTCTTTGGAGCTTAAAAAAATGTTATTTTAATTTTTTAATATGCAATATTATAATATTTTAAAGCATAGGTCCCCAAACATTTTTTAAACTATTAATATCAAACTATTTGTTTTCTTTTTGTATTCTTGGATCTGAAACATCTCCCAAAGGGAAATGGTTTTCTAAAACCCTAAAAAACACTTTAAAAACTTCTTTATACAAATTTAGCCATTACAAACCCGATATCTTAGTAAAGCCTATCCGTCTCAAGGGTATTCCCAATCTGACCTGCCTCTGGCTGCCTTCATTTGAAATGCATTCATCTTTTTCATGCATATGTGTGTCTCTCGTTGAAGGTTTTGAATTTTTGTGCTCTGAGGATCCAAAAACTGCCACACGATTTAGACAACAACTAGACAAGTTACTGACAACACTCGCACACCCAACGTACACACACACACACTCACTGAGAGCCAGACTCATTTCAGCTTAATGCTGTGGTCTGCAGCTTCAACATTTTGGCTTAGAACTCGGTTGGCAGAGTTGCCCCGACTTCGTCCGACATTTGGTTCGGTCTGTGGTTCCCCCTTTTTTTGGAGAGCTGGAGGCCCTGCTAAGAAATCAACTTTCTGGCTTTTGCGGTTTCGGGGGAGGCAGTGGGCTTAAAAACTGAATTTCCCTTCTAATTGGCGCACTTTTGTTTAGCATATTACGTATACGCCTTGAGGGACCGAGCAGAGATTTCTTTCCCTCGTTTTAGTTTTAATTTGTTCTTTTTCCGGTTGGAGTGTGTGTGGATTAAAAGTCTTGTAAACATCTAACAAGCTCGGCAATTACCATGTTGTATATGCCTAATGAGAGGCAGCTGCACTAAATGTGGGTGTGCTTTTGAGCCTTGGCATTTGAAGGCGGCTAGGAAGGTGCTCGTGAGATTAATGAATACGATTTAATTTCAAGAACATAGGTGTATTTTCTTAAGAGGAGTATTTAAAATATTTGATAGTTTTGCAATAGTTTCCCTCATATAATTTCAATTGAAATAACAATAAAAAACAATTTTCAAGGAACCATATTTAGAAAATGCAGCTAGAAGAAGAATCCATTTATTAATCTTGAATTTGTCTCACCCTTTCAAAAGAGATTGCAATTCTATTGGCATTACATTCATAAAAATAGATTATCCTATAAAATTTTATTAAAATTTATGTTCTATCCTGCCTAACATTCACAGTTATTTTCAGCATTTTATTTCCGCGGGTACTTCAATTTACTTCCCCTGATTTCCCAGCGTTAGCGTCAATAAAATATTCCAATGAGATCCCAGCACTTATTTCATGTGTTCCTCGAAATATCCTGGCCAATATAACTCATCCTCCCAACCCTTCCACTCCTTCTCACGTTGATGTGGAGCACTCTCGCATTTGGACAAATCAACTGGTGCCTGTGGTGTTGCCTCTGGCTGTGCTATTAAATTTATGACGCAAGTAAATTGAATTTTAAATTTGAGTATGACAAATGTGCCACGCCCACCTGAGCTGAGCTAGGGGATGGAAATTGCCTATGAGTTCTGGGCACAAAAGTCATAAGTCGGCAGCAGAAAAATGTGCTAGATTTCGCAACAGCAACAACAACAGACGTGACTCGAACAAAACATATAACCCAAATGTGTGGGCGTGGCAGGTGTTTTGCAGGCAACCCCCGCCCCCGCCACCGCCCCCGCCCTTTTCACAAAGTGTTGACGCAACGACTAACTGAAACTGCCTGGCCTGACTGATTGAGTGAATGTGAGATTGACTGACAGTGCTGGCGGGCTTTTCGGGTAGCGGGATTTTCCAGAGGGTTGGCGGACGAGTGGACAGCACAACATAAGGGCAGCAAATCAAAATCAGCACAACTGTAATGGAAACGACAAATACGTGCGTTGTTTTTCAAAAAATCAAGTGAAAGCCAGGAAAGGCGGAAAGGTCGAAGGTGTAAATACTCTAAAGGAACTTCATGAAACTGTTTTCTTTAGGAAAAATATTTTTAAAATATATTTTAACAATTTTTCATCTAAATTCATAATAATTAGAAATTAAAATCCAAGTTTGCTTGACCTTTTAATCATAAATAATTGTTTAGAGAACAGTTTTGGGCTTAGAAATAAACATAAGCAATTATAAGCATTGGAATACTTATCATAAGGATTTATATCTTATTTATTTAAACAAATTTGACTTAAAACACCATTCTGCAATTTTTAAAATAAATTCTGATAAATTCTTCCACTAAATTACTCTATATTCTCGTTGCAACAATCTTCATCAAAAAAGATTAATCAACCTCTCTAAGAGAATTACCTTCCAACCAAAAACGATGCAAACAAATTACAAATCCTCCCACCAATTATCCAGGTAACGGAAAATGAAAATCGAGCAATTTTTTTTCTATTAGCCTGAAAAAAAATCAAATATGCAAAATTATACTCACACCCTCGGTTTGCGAAAAGACTCGACTTTTCTCTCATGGAGGGTGCCAGGGAGGATGGCAACTTGAGAATTCCTCACACGTTGCCGCATGTGTTTTGCCATTGGCATCAAATGTAGCGTTAACTTTGGCTTTCCCTTTATCTGCCCCGTGGAAATCTCGGTGTGGAAATCAAATTACCAAAACTCAACCAAAATGTTCAGCAAAACTCACGTGTCACGATGCACTTGAGACTTTGGCGCATTTGTCTGTCCTTTCGCTTTTCTGATTTCCCGAGTCCCCAGGCTTCTGTATTCTGTCTCAAATCTCCTTTCAGCTTTCGCCTTTTGGACTTGTCATTGTTTTGAGCAGCAGGAGCTGGCGACAGTTCCCGGATAGACATTGACATTGTCTGACAACGCAAATCAAAACGTATCAAATAAAAGTTTGTACTTTTCCCTCATTTCCCCGACTTTTCCTTTTTTTGCCCACTCAACACGTGCTCACCTCCGCCAGCCCCCGGGATAATTTCCGAGGCAGTGCGACAATTTTCGTATTTTCGTGGATAGCACCAGCCACTTGGGAAAATCAGGAGGAACATCAGAGGCGATGACACAGAGAGCCTCCACTAGAGATGACTTGTCGAAGTGACAGTGAATCACAGGGAGATCGAAGGAGAATCAGAGTGGGGCACTTAAAAAAACCTACATTTGGGTTTACATGACGTAGGACAAGTTTTTTGTTTGAAGGCTTTTTTGGAATTACTTCGAGGGTTTGAAGAAACTAAGACATTCGGGCGGTCTAAATTATAGGTAATTTCAATGGGTTATTTAATTTATTTTGGTAAGATGTTCAAAGCTTATATTTATATAATAATAAAGCCAGTTAGTATAAACTTTGACACACGTTTAGCGTGTGTTTGCGGACACGTGAGCCTTAATTGTGTGTGCGTTTGGCGAGGTGCTAATTAAATAACCAAAATGCTGCGTGGCAGAGCCCTGGCAGCCTGGCACAACCTCGAAATGCATATGATTAACCCACATACTGAGTGAATAGCCCCGTCAAATCAGCTGCAGGCCAGAAGCTATCCCCTTAACCCTTGGCTGGCCCACTCCCTCTCTTTAGTGGTTGAATGTGTGAAAGTGCGCTTGCATAATTTCATTAAAATAACTGTCAAAATTTCACGTATGCCCCGCACAGACACAGGCGGCAAGGAAAAGCCTCCGAAAACCCCATGCCGGGAACGTGAAACGCTCCAAATTCAAACGCGAATTTTCCAAAGGCCTCCCCTGTCCTGCCCTACCCTTGGCCGTGCCCAGCTGTCAATAGGAATTCAGCAGGTGCCAAAAATATTTCTGGCATGGAAGTGACTCTCTCTCTCTATCCGTCCCCGCTCGCTCGCTGCCAAATTGGCATAAATTGCTTTAGGGCTTGTGGCTTACACTCTCGGCTGTGTGGGTGTGCGAGTGTGAAATTAATTTTCATTATTGGATTTTGCGACTTAGACATCATTATCGTGTTCTTATCGATACACCCACACGCGCGCAGACAGCAGGACTTGCCTCCATTCTCCACATCCTCGATGTGGCGCCTAATCGCCCAGAAAGCGTTGAAAATTTCCACAGAAAAATGACAAAATGACAATCGATTTTCGCCCTCTGAAATGCTGTTGGCACTTGTCAGTTCTGCTTTGGAATTGGAAACGCAATTGACTGGCTTTGATGAGTAAACACCGCACATAAGGCAAGGGTCTCTCATGGAACATCGGCTTGGCATTGATGTACACACTTTATAAAATCAATACGGGATTATAGAAAAACAACTGAAGAATAGGATATTCTCTTTTATTAAGGCCATTTATTGAAATATATAATTTCAGGCTAAAAGCTACAGTTAGCCTTGCTACCTTTACCTTGTTACCATTGCGACTCTTTTCTTCTTAATTAAATCTACTCTTAAGGCCTACAAATTGCTTTTAACTAACTTCAAACATTCGACAATAGGGAACAGTGACATTTTGTTAGATTTTATTTCAACCATATTTCCACAAATAATCATTTTCAATTGTGACTGCTTTGCCGAGTGTTCTAATTTCGGAAAAGCAGCCGCACAATTGTGAGCTCGGCCTGTGTGTGGCATCACACATTTCAATTACGACTCGACTCAAAGAGTTTTACCAATATATATGACGGACCGAGCTCGGTGCCCGGGCATTGTGCTCGCAGGATAATGAAGAAGAAGCCCCAGCTCATATCTCGTATCTCTGTGTGTGCTGGTGGTGTGCTGGCAAACAATTTTGCGGAAGCCACAAAACTAACCAAGCAAATAATTTGCGAAAATTCAATTTTCCTATGAATATGAATATGCAGATCTGAAGAGGGGCGCTGTTCGTCTCGCTAGCTTCCTCCCCCCGAACTAAACAAATTACAAATAATTTGCTGAAATTTAATTTGATTCTCAGTTGGAGTTGAGTTTCGATTGCGTTTTCCGGACTTCCTATTTGCGCTTTATTGCCAGCTTAATTGCAAAGTTTCCCTGGGGTTTTTCCTTTGGTCAAGGTGGGGCCACGGCCAAGTAACCAAAACGAATCCAAATCGAATCACGTCCACTTCAACGAAAAATGTCAGCTTCGGAGGCATTCAAATCTTTCGAGTACTTTTGAGCCCCTCGACTTTGGCCGCAAAAACTTTCGAAAATCAACGCCGCCGCCGCTCACCTTTTGCCGAACGTGGACGGACTCGGAAATAAGGGGTGTTGGTGGAAATCGAAAGCGTACCTGGGGACCAGAGATTCGGAAGTCGGAGTCCAGAGCTCGCTGCTCAAAGACTCGAGTCGCAAAACATTCTCGTTTAATGAGACCAATAAAAGGTTTGGGCCTTTGACGCTCGACCTGCTGCTTGCCAGCGAAATCAAAAGTTTTTGCAAATTGCATTTCGTAATGGCAGCGAGGCTTAAATCTTTTATGAGTCCGTAGGACGTTCGCATTCTGTGCTCGAGTGTGTTAAGAGCGGGACACTCAAAGGACGCACAAATAAAATAGAGTCAAACGAAAGCGAAATTGAAAACTCACGCACGTGTCGCAGGATGGTTGGGACCCTTCTGGGCACTAATTGTTCACATGGGAGAGCTTAAAGAATGCGAAAAGGGTTCCGCTCAAAGGATGGAAGGGAGTTTCCTATTCAATTGGAATGTGATATCAGCATTCATGGGATGTGTAGAAAATTAATCGATTTTCGTTTGGCTGTATTATTATCAAATTTTTTATAAAAATATTATCTTCTTGGCATTTAACTAAAAATAATGCCCTTAATTTAAATTTTGGCAGAATTTTTTAATTAAGTACGAAAAGTAAAACAAATTGCATACTTTTAGGCATTTTATAATATATCTGCATCTTTAAGGGTGAATTAAGAAGTAAGAAGCGATAATAAAAAAAATTGCAAACTTTTAGGCTTAAAGTTTATAAGAGTCCCTCTCTCTTTACTTTTCGTCGCTCTATTGCTAACTGTTCGCCTGTTACCCAAAAATCTAAAATAAATAAAATCGCATAGTTAAGGCGGAAGCGAAGAGCAGCAGAGGAATAGGAAAAAAAATGCAAAGCATACTTTTGGGGCTACTCATCATATGAATAGTTTGAGATGCACTGGGCAATGTGCGAGATCTCACTTTCAATATTTTTAGTAGCATACTTTTAGGCTTGTAAATAGGGTCAGATATAGCCCAAATTTAACCAAATTTAGGCTTGTAACAAGCCTAAATAGGGTCAAATTTGGGCTACATATACTAACAAGCCTAAAAGTATGCTACATTATTTTTCAATATTTTTTGTAGCATACTTTTAGGCTTGTAAATACGGTCAGAAATAGCCCAAATGTAACCATATTTAGGCTTGTAACAAGCCTAAAAGCATGCTACACTATTTTTTAAATTATTTTTGTAGCATACTTTTAGGCTTGTTACAGGCCTAAATTGGGTCAAATTTTGACTACATATATTAACAAGCCTAAAAGTTTGCTACACTATTTTTCAATATTTTTTGTAGCATACTTTTAGGCTTGTAAATAGGGTCAGAAATAGCCCAAATTTAACCATATTTAGGTTGTAAGCCTAAAAGTATGCTACACTTTTTTTTAAAAAAATGTTAGCATACTTTAAGGCTTGTTTTTTTTTTAAATAGTGTAGCATACTTTTAGGCTTGTTACAAGCCTAAATATGGTAAAATTTGGGTATTTAGGATATTTAGGCTTGTAACAAGTCTAGAAGTATGCTACACTATTTAAAAAAAAAAATTTAGCATACTTTTAGGCTTGTTACAAGCCTAAATAGGGTCAAATTTGGGCTACATATATTAACAAGCCTAAAAGTATGCTGATTATTTTTCAATATTTTTGTAGCATACTTTTAGGCTTGTAAATAGGGTCAGAAATAGCCAAAATTTAACCATATTTAGGCTTGTAACAAGCCTAAAAGTATGCTACACTTTTTAAAAAAAAAATTTTAGCCTACTTTTAGGCTTGTTTTTTTTTTAAATAGTGTAGCATACTTTTAGGCTTGTTACAAGCCTAAATAGGGTGAAATTTGGGCTACATTTATTAACAAGCCTAAAAGTATGCTACACTATTTTTCAATATATTTTGTAGCATACCTTAAGGCTTGTAAATAGGGTCAAAAATAGCCCAAATTTAACCATATTTAGGCTTGTAACAAGCCTAAAAGTATGCTACAGTACTTTTCAAATTTTTTTGTAGCATACTTTTAGGCTTGTTACAGGCCTAAATAGGGTCAGAAATAGCCCAAATAATTATTTTTCAAGAGATGGTTTTGACATATAAATATTTTAAAGCTTACTTTGAGATCCGATTATACAAATTAAACAAAATATATATAATTTAATAGAACTTTAGGTAAAGTTCAATGATACAGCCATTTCTGTAAAAAAATATATTAAAAGTTAGCTACATTTGTAAGATAGCTGCCTCGAAGCTGCGTGCAAAGGAAGCTTAGAAATTAATACTGCATTTTTATTTTATTATTGAATTGTACAGTTTATGTAAGTATTTCAGTTTCTTAACACTAAAATATCGATTACCTTTTGTCTCCTAATTAAATCCCCATTTGGGGAAGCCTTGTGCATAATTTAACCCACGGCAAAACTTTGCCCCAAGTATTTAATTAATTTCCTCGACCGGCGTCATTTCAATTCCCCCGACTGACTTTTGCCACTGAACCCTAATTAATTAACTAGCAATCATTCAAAATTTAACCCATTAGCAAGCGGCGACCATTAGCACAAATGCTGAGCACGACTTGAAATTTTTTAGAACTTGCGAACGAATCTCGGCTTGGATTTATGACCAACATTCGCAAGCGTAAAATGCAAATGAAAATGAAAATTAATTGCTTAGCAAGTGTCCTGTCCAGACAATTAATGAATCATTTGCGGAGGGACGAGGCCACGGAATCAGAATCGAAGAGAAGCCAGAAGCAGCTCCTTGAACGCGCCATGCAACAGTGGAAAGTAATCCACTTAAACTCGAATTTGTCAAAAGCATAAAGTTACAATGGAAGCTACAAGGAAGCGCGCTGGGAAAATAAGCAGAAAAAGTGGCGAAGAGCAAAAGTATATTGACAAACGACAAACAAGCAAATACAACTAGCAAAAGGGGAAAATACAAATGATCGCTCATAAAAGTGACACTTTTGGCGAAGCGGAGGAGGAAGCCTGTCCCTCGCGCGCCTTTCGTCGCATCCGTCACGGCAATTCAGTCCTTTTCGATTGGAAATTTGTTACAATCAAAGAGGAGTTTCCGGGAGTGGCTATATATATTCGAGAACCGATATAGACGTGCCATATCAAATCACTCAAAGTGCTGCAGATACAACGCCAGACACATTCGAGTTTATTGCCAAATGGTTATCATATTGTTTATAGATTTCTACCCGTCTCTCTCCTTCTATTTTACTCCGTTTTTTCTGGATTTTTCACCTTTGGCCAGGTGACAGTGATTGATCAATATGAGCACCGCCGCAGTTACCTAAACCCCAACGCGAATTGTCAACTCTTGCTCGGATGTCCGATAGCGCGGAGATGGCGAAACCAGCTGCCGCTTCGGATTTCCACTTGCGATTAATCATTCGGGGAGAAAAGTTTTCCCGCTGCCCGAAAAATTAAAACTTGAGCTTCATGTATTCGCCATTTAGCTGCTGCACGAACAAATTAAAATACATTTAGGCAGCTGTGGCCTCGACTCGACGCCCACAATTTACGCAGTGCAAACTTATATTTTATGACTTTGATTTGCACACCCTGAAAAGTAGGCAACGCCGAAAATTTCAAATTTCCACCCCAGCAAGGGGGAGGTAAAAGTTTTCCTCCGGAAAAAAGCCAACACTGCGTTCTGTGTGTAATTTTCATTTTCCTTTCGCTTGTGCTTTTGCTTTTGCGTATTTTATTCAGCTTGCCAACTTTTTGGAATTGCGCAGGGAATGTCTTTTGGAATATCCACAGTTTTGTGTAGCAAACATGAACACATGCTACACACTTTTGGGGGGCTTCTCATAACTCAAATGTCAATTGTATTTTAATAACACCCACGCACACACAGATACTCAGGCGCACACATGCAAATCAGTCACGCATTGAATTGTCAAACAAGAACTTCAAAATTGTCACAGATGTTTCACAATTGGTTTAGGCTTTTTTTTTAGAAATATAACTATACACAGAGGAGACAGCCTGCAACTCTTGACAAATATTTACATTGATTTTAATTAAAACAAACGGAAATCATAATAAATATAGCCTCCAAGTTCCAATTTTAAAAAGTAAAAACAAAATAAACAGAGTTTATGTATTTTTTTAACCAAGAGAACTATTTATTTTCAAGAAACAGAAACAGAAAATAATAATAAAAAAAAACTCTACCTAGAAACGTATAAAAAAAATATTTTCTTTAAAACCTTTCTCTAAATTTTTTCATTTACAGGAACCGAAAGTCCCTACAAAACACAACCGCCCATAAAGTGTGGCTCAAATGCCTTCTACCATGTTATTTATGCTCCATTTAAAATTGTTTGAAAATTATTCAGCCAGAGAGCCGTCAAAGGGGCAGAGGCTGAGACAGAGAGTGAAAGAGGGGAAAATAGACGGCAATTACCAGGGCTTAAAGGCGCCTTGAAAATATTTTTTCAATCTAACATATTTTTATCATTTTCCACACATTTCTTTCTGGGCTCGAGCTGTGAGCGAAGGGACAGCCCAAACAATTTGGTGTAATTTAATTAAATGAACACAGCAGCAGGCCAAAAAGCAGCGAGACAGGCACAGCAGACTAGAGAGACTCCGGACTCCAGGCTCAGTACTCCATGCTCGGTGTCCTGGACTCTGGACGAGACTGGGCCAATTCCTGGCGGCTGGCAGTGCCTGCCTGCCTGTCTGTGCGGGGCAAAGTCCTGCCAATTCACATCGCATTGTTCACTGGCCGGCGGACACAAAGGGGCGGCATTCAGGACGCTGCCCCGAATGACAAAAGTTAATGCCTAGCAACCTTTCAACAAAGGCAGAGAAGCAACAGCAACGGCAACATCCACTATTAGTAGGCAGTCAAGCTCGAATGAAAATAATAAAAAGCTATGACGATGCTGATGACGACGAGGATGACGATGACGATGCCATACAGGAGGCGCAGGGATGCCAAAAGAATCGGGAGGCCATACAGGACACCTGCTGATTAAGATCACAAATTGAAAATCATGCCCAGGTCGAGTCCAGAGACCAGGCAGCCAGACGTGAACTAGGAATGTCTGTCATTTTCATTGGTTGCCCAAAGGCAATTTCCATCAACTGGACAATTGCGGTGTCAGAAGGAGTGAATGGCTGGGAAATAAGCACTGGAAATAAAATAATCATTTAAATGAGAGAAAGAATTTGTATTACCGAAGCAAAGAAGAAGTAGTTCTTTTAATTGAAAAAAAAAATTAAATTGAGTGAGGCATTAAATTAAATAGGCTCTGTATGAACCTCTCATTATTGCCATTACCATATAGAAGCGAAGCCACGTCCTTGCTCCTCCACTTGACATTCGCCAGCTGCCAATCCCCGCAAGTCGAGAAGTCAGACAAAAGCTGAAATTGGCAACAGCTGTCGGACAAACAAACCGACAGATTGGTGACTGATGGCCAACCGGTGGTGGAGGAGAAGGCGAGGCGAGGCGTTAATAAAATTGAAATCAATCGAGGCACCGAGCTGACTGACTGACCGCACTCGACTCTAATGCCCCCTCAGTGAAAATTCGGTGAAAATTTGTAGTTTACTTCAAAAGCCACAAATTGAGTTTTCTCGGCAAAACAAATTGAGTTTTTAACTAAGGAATATTTTCGTTAAATGTTCTTCAACAAAGTTACTGTCACTCGAAAACGGGAAAGAGGGCAAGTGAAGGGCGGCAAGGGCCCTGGCTTTTCACATATGTCAGCAAGTTTGTGTGGCTGGCAAAGTTTGCAGCTGACAACTTTCCTAATTGTCTGATTGAATTGATGATTTAATAACTAAAATTTAATTTCCCCGAATGGAAGGGAAGCGCAGCGAAACGAGACGATGCCGCAAGTTGCCTGAAAAGTTTGTCAACTTTGGTTTTCATTTACTGCGGATTTGTATTAAGTTTTCGTTCTCAGCTGTCGGAAATCGCAAAACAAAAGTAAAATCAATTGGGGCTTTCCTCCCCGGCTTGAGGCCGCCTCGTCGCTTTTGCAGGCCATTAAGCCCGGAAAACCCCGAACCGAACGGGACCGGTAACAAAATAAGGCGCCGCCCCGCCATCGATGTGGACAATGCCACAATGCGATTGCGGTCAGGACTGAGCTGTAGTTTTCTGCTCTTTCCCGCCGGCTCCCGACGAGCTTTCCACCTTTGCGACTTTCCTCTTTGGCCGTTCGCATCCGAGTCCGGCTTGCTCTGCAGCTGGGAACTAAAACTCAAAAGCTTCGTCCGGCTCAGGACGCAGGACCTGCACTTAACAGGCAAAACCGAGCCGAAAATCCCAAAGAAAACAGTAACAAGTGCAAGGGATAAGGAAGGGATGGAAGCGACTAGAAAAGTATCCTTTGAATTATACAAAAGCTTAAATATAAAGTATTTTGTTACCATTAATTTATGAAGCCTTTATTAGCATAAGCATTAAATTTATATTTAACCAGATTTCTTGCTATTTATTCTGATTTATATTCCTTCTCACAAAAGAGCTATATTCTTTTTAGGGAAGTGCTTAAAAATTCCCAAATATTTATTATAAGAGTCCCATAGGTTTTCCGATATCAATATTCTATCAATAAAAATTTTTCAATTGCCCTAGCTACCTTCAAGTACCCTCCAAATCATTGATGGTATTGCTACAGGCCAAGTTGCTTGTGGCCTGGTCAAAGTTGCTGTTGCTGGTCGGCTGGCCCTCGCCAGCTGTCGGCTCGCTTCAGTGCAAAATCTCAAAAGAAATCTGATTGTGGGCAAAACACAACGAAAAGAATGAAACTTCTCTACGAAGTTTAGGCAGCTAATTAATTAAGTTCCCTGCTGGCACCTCGGGCCAAGCGGGGACAATTTGGCATGAAACGAGCCACGGGAATAAATTCATCCGCAGACCTTCCTGCCGGCAAACTGCAGTTTTAAAGTGCACTGGGAAACGGTTTGGGAAAATGGGAAAATTGCTTTAACTCCGACGCAGTGTCACCGGCTTATTAACACTGCATAGCCAATGTTAACAAATTGCATTATCCGAGGAACAATCGAGGCATTCCGCCTCTTGCCATTCTGCTCTCGGGAGAAAAAATCCGCTTTTTCCGAGTGTGTTTTTTAAATTCAACGGAAAGTCGCCGCTGCAGACAGTGTAAATATGTGCACAGTGGGTGGAATAAGTGCTCGGCCACCGATGCCGCTATCGACAATATGCAAACACGATAAATATATGTATATTATATGTATATATGTATATAGCACACAGATGTGTGACTCAGCACGCTTCAGGTGTTAATGATATAATTTTATTCCGTGTACAAGTAAATTTCATTACCCTTGATAATGGCCCCATATCAAGAGAGTGTCCTCAAGCGATGGGCGGTCAAGGGGGGTGCAAGGGGGTTTCCAGTGAGTGTCGGTTAATGATAGCCGCCGATTTCGAGAGCCCCAGGATTATATAGATTTTTTTCCGTGTTTGCCCCGACAAAACTGACAGCGAATGGCATTTAAACTTGCTGAAATTGATTCGTTTTTAATAAAATAAAGTTTTTATCTATTGCCAAATCACTAAAGGGAAGGGTTTTATTAATTTTTTTACTGTTTTGCTGAATAACTCTTTTAATTATTGATTATATAATATTCTATTTATTGGAAGTTAATTAAATGAACTCGTGCAGGGTCATTAGGGTTTTCCGGTTAAAAATGCATTTATTGTTAATTTAATAATTCTTGATAGTCAAAGAGTATAATATAAATAGTAAGCGTTACAAAGTTACTTCCTATTTAGCCGATTAAAACAATTTTAAAGTAACATAAATAAATAAGATTAAACTCTTAAAACTCCTTTTTTAAATTTCACCACCAATTAAAATATTTAAATTCAATCAAAATAAGAATTCCCATAAAGCAAACTGACGACAATTACCGATATCCTTAACACTTGTTATGCAAGAGCCGGAAAGGTCCTGAACGCATTTGCTTATATTTAATTTGGCTGCATATTTTGCCAATTCAATTGTTCTTACTTTTGGGATGCCACAGATAGTATTCTTGATGCGAATTCATTCGCTTATTGAAATATTATGGACAAAGGACAAAGGGTATGCAAAATATGTTGTTCGAGCCGGGGACAGCGGCGGCGTATCAACAGCAACTCCGAATTCGGCCTGATAAATATTAATGCTGTGCAAAGTGCGCACTGAGCCCTTGTGGGCAAAGGACTTTGGTGTCCTGTCCTTCGTCCCTCTGTCCTGCGTTCTCGGCATCGACTGGCAGGATCCTGGCGGCATTAATATTCATTTCCATGGCTACAATAACAGGGGCACGGTCACAGGAGGCGACTGCCATAAAGGCAACAACAACAGCAGCGGCGACAGGCCAGTGGCAGGACACGGTGGCCAGGATCCTCCTTCTGGGGAATGCCAGCGTGTGTCAAAGGAATTGTTGAGGCAGGTCCCATGGAACCTGGGGAGCGGAGGCCCAAGCCCGAATCCGAACCCGAAACCGAACCAGGAGACACATTGCCAATGCTCGGCGGCTGCTCTTTGACATTCATTTAATTGACTCCTCCGTCGGTTTTGCATTTCAAATGAGGCGAGAATTCAATTTTTGCTTTGGAAATTAATTAAATTTCAACAGCCTGCTCTCTCTCTCTCGGCCAAACCGCAATACAAGAAAATTTAAATATAAATTTAATAAGCCTGCCAAGCATTGTCTCTCTGGCCTTCTCTCCTGCTCAGCTGGGCCTCTCGACTGCCGCTGGCATTTTCATCATTTTATTTTATTATTATTATCGCTCTGGCAAGGCTCCCAAAAAAAATTCAAGAGCCGAGATAGGAAGTCATGCTGATGCTGCAGGGGGAATTTTGAATACTCTTTATTTATTCAATTTTGAAAATATTAAAGGAGACAAGGAAAGGTATTTAAAATGTAAAAGAATCTATAAATTAAATTTGGTTTGCATTGTCCCATATTTATTGATAAAAAAAAAATATTAATTATTATCTTAGAAACATTTTAGATTCATATTCACAGTTATTAATTCGAAAACAAATAAATTAAAGTTATCAAATATTTTCAGCCTTACTTATAGCTTATTTTTTAGACCTACTGTACATCCCTTATTTTTGAAATAAAGAGTACATATTTATATTTAAGCACAATCATTTTTTCCATCACTCCTTGTTGGCAAGAGTATGCCAAAGGAAAGAAGCCAAGTAGAATGCTCGGCCTTCACACTTTGTCAATGAGAGTTGGGTGTGAAAAATGAAATTATAAGCAGGACGCTGGGCCTGGAAAGGCAACTCCTTTGCCAGGACAACTCCTGGCAGCATCAGCGGCATCGTCATCGGCATCATGACAGTCGAGAATACATCTTAGGCGCATTTTAATTTCATGCTTTGCTTGGCTCGTTGTCTCCCGAGCTGCCGCCCGTACAGCTTTTTCCCTGCAGAGTTTTCCCGCTTTTCCCGAGTATCTCTCTCTCTCTTTTGATTGTTGCTGCGTAATGACATTTAATGTCCATAGACAGACCATAATTGACAGCGGGTGGGGATTGCCAGCGGATCTTCATGCGCGACTGCACAGCAGTTAAATTCCGGCCCAGTATCTTTCCTTTGTATATGTCCTGTATATCCTTGTGTGTGTGTGTGTGTGTGTGTGTGTGTGTATTTCTGTGTGTTTTGTAGGCCGACATTTGGCAGCCGCTTTGGCCATTTGTTCAGACATTGAATGGGCCAAAGCGACGGGCGGGAAGTGACGGGATGCTGGCCATAATTTAGCCCCGAGTGCAGTTGAAAGCTTTCACGGTTCGAATTTAATTGTGCGACAACGTTATGAGCACGAAGGTGAAACTGGATGATTCTAACGAAATAATGAAAGATATCCCATTTCTGAGGGTGCCATTATGTCGTCAGCCAAATGGCGAGTGATTCCAGATGGCAGGCCATTAATGGGTTCGCCATTTTTGGGGAATAATAGGACGAAATGGAATGGCTTTTATGATTATTTATGGATGAAGAATAAACAATTAATTAGAGCAATAATACTACATGATGTATATTGTTTAAATATTGATTATTGCTTAAAATTATTAAACCTATACTTTATTTTTACAGTACATATATGTACTGATCTGAAAGAATGCCATCTATTTCCTCTAATAAGCCCTTTATTTTTAGGCCTTTCGTTTTAACTTGTCAGTTGAGGTTTTAATTAATCCCCACAAGTGAGAGAATATTCAATAAAATAATTATAATTAAATCTATTACCCGGGATATCACTTTTTGTTAAATTTAGACCACATGTCGAGCTTGTGTTTGAACAAAAGCCGTCAGAGAACTCTGAAATGCAGCTGTCCAAAGGGCTTTTATGCACTTGACTTGACTTGATGGCGGACTGACTACTGACTGGCTGACTGACTGAGTGACGGCCCGGGCAAAAGTTCATTAAATTAATTAATGGAAACTTGCCGGGGATGCATTTTCGGTGAGTATCATGCGGCCGATGGAGTAAGCCGCATCCGTAGTGGCTCGGCTCTCGTTCCTCGCTTTCCCCTCAGCCGAAACATCAGAGTCAACGCCAAATCCTTTGGCTTAGAAACCGCCCGGTGCACTTAAGCCGGCTCACTTTAAGTTGCCAGGAACCCCATCCCCCAAGGAGTGGCTCGCCTTGGATCCAAACCAAACCAATCCAATCCCGACTTGCCACCAACATGCGTATCCTTCGCGTGGCAGTCGAACAATGAGCCACCGCAGGGCATCGCCTCCCAAAGCCACCTTCGATAGCGTGGCCAAAGCCACCCTCCTGGGCAACAACAATGGCTGCCTGGCTCCTTGAGCTGCCAGGCAACTCCAGGCGGGACTCGAAACCACCATCCTCAATCCTCAATCCAAGCCACCGAACTCAGCTGAAACCCAAACTGAGCCGCGTGATGCATTTGATCTAAAACCAGCAAAATGGCAGAGTGCATAGGTAGAGGGGTTGAAAGGGGCTTCCAGAGGTTGCCCGGGGCCCAAGGAGGCATGGAGGAGTTCGTTTCAGGCATGGCAACTACTTGAACTTCTATGCTCGGTGTCGGTTCACTGGTTCGCCCTATTCGACTTTCTCGATTCGTGTACTTGAGCAGCGATTCCCAAAGCTGAGCTCAAGTCCTTGGCTTGACTCAATTTAAACTAAAATGGACAGCAAATTTTAATCAAGTGCTTAAAAATGCATGAAAGATTTATAGAATCGTTGAAAGTTCTGGAGAATATTCAGTATTAAATTTATTCAATATTTTTCAAGAAGTTTCTAATACATTTAATTGAATATATTTTTAATGAAAATCTAGCTTGAAATTGTACAATATTTATTACTTTTACTTATTATTAATTAGCTAAAATCATTTACAATTTCGAACTAGCCTTGTTAGCATCCAAGAACTTTGATCCAACCCTGTGTTCTTGCCATGGAAATTAATTAAGGGGCACGCGCTGAGGCAGACAATGCATTTGTGGTTGCATGGCTCCGAATGGTTGTAGTGGCTCCTACCTGACTTTTCTCACCTGCCCCCCGTCTTGGGGTTGTTGTTTTCCAGGGCAAATATTAATTTTCGCACCTTTGGCTGTTGTTTTCATTGCGTTTGGCATTGTTCTCGGCCTGACAGTGAGAGAGCCCACAGATGCGAGGGATGCCACAATGCCTGATTGTTGATGACTGAGACAGGATCCTGCAGCAGCAGCAGCAGCAGGGGGGAACAACAAAAAGAAACAGCAGGATACTCGGATACTGGGATACTGTGAAATAGAGCCAGGGGCTCGTAATCAAATCAGTCTGCATTTAAATGCATGTTGAGCTCATTTAAATCATCCCGAGGCATTCGCACAGGCCCATTCCCATCACTTATCACCTGGGCCTTATTCTGGCATTGTTCCATTTGCACTGAAGGGGTTTAAGTCAGAGATAGTTTTGTGTCCTTCGAACTCTAAGAGGAGATGGGTTAAGTGCACGAATTTTGGTTTATTTCATTTGCATTGTAATTGAAATGGATTGGGAACAATAAGCAATTTACGATAATGGAGGTAAAAGGTTTCTTTTTTAGTTGCAAATGGTGAAAAGTTTTTAGGGAATTAATTATTTCAGACATACAATTATTTTATTGTTGCCAGAATTCAGAGAATTTACTGAGCATGTTTAATAAAAATACCACAACTATTACTGTACATTGAGGGCTAAGGCTCTGGTAGTGAAGCGTGTGTGCCTGTCGCCGCGCCAAGCTAACTCAGCCAGTGGGAGTTGGCAGTCACATGCCGACTACTGAAGACCGACCATACGTGGTGAAGAACCACATCCTGCTCGAGGTGCCCTTGCTCTAGACTAAATATGGCGGATCTAGAGAGGAAAACTCGAAAAAACCCGTAATGACCGGTGTTACCGTACCGTGCCTCTGTGATGAATGGCACTACGTTAGTGTGTCTTCTAACGGTGGCTTCCGGAAACCTGGCACCTCCGGTCGTATAAGTGCCCGAACCGGGGTATGAGGCTCTACCCTGGGGATACTTCCTTCCTCATTACTCGTGGGACCAATTTATGGAATCAATAGTAAATACACCCCAAGAAACAGGGTGCTCTAGCAGCCCCAAATCGATTGAAATCGAACCCATCCGGGAGCCCGAAGATGCTATGGACATATGTTCACAAAGCTCTGGCACCGATAGCATCACCAGGAAGAGGAAGAAACTCTGCTCGCCTCCCTAAGGATGACAAACCAAGGCGGATCGCACTATCGGGCGCCGCAAGGAAGAGGTTGCGCAGACACCTTGCGAACGGCGTACCCATAGAGGAGGCCAAAAGGCTCGCCCAGAAGCCTATGGACCCTCCAAGGAAATGCCCAGCAGGAGTGGCGTTACCACCAGCAAAAGAGGTAGATCGGCCAACACGACCCCAGAAGAGGCGTCAAAGAAGAGGGCCATGTACAAAGCCGCGGCACCTAGTGCCCAGACGAAGGGTGATCCTGCAAATGTCTTGCCGGCCACGGAGGCTCCAGCAGCCACCACAACCGCAGCAGCGGATGGGCAGACAACACAGGAGCAGTCAACCCAAGTCGGTGTCATGGCCTCTTATAGGACGTTGCCAGATCGGTGAAGATGGCGATACTCCCTGCCGACTACCTAAACATCTACTCACGACCGAGCAGCTGAACACCATTCAGTCCGCCATCCTATCGAGAGTGATGGCCCTGAGACACGGCTCTGTGAAGCCGTTGTTCTCTGGCTGCACCTTTCGACCAGGGTGGATGGCCGTGACGTGTGGAATGCGGAGACAGCCGAGTGGCTATGCACAGAGGTGCCAAAGCTACGGCTGTGGAAGGACGCCCACATCAAGGTGGTCCCAGAGGCAGAGGCTCCACGTGCCGCTGTCTTCATTGGGTACTTTCCGCTTCCAAACGCGGAAATGAAGACGGACGAGATCCTGAAGCTCGTCGAGGGCCAGAACAGCGGCCTGCGAGTGGGAGACTGGCGCGTCTTCCACCGTGAGATGAGGCAGAACATGGCCATCATCACAATTGCGCTGGACCCAGTTTCGGCAAATCGACTGAAGTCGCTGTCGTACCAATTGTCCTTTGCGTGGGGCACGGCTACACTTAAGCCAAAGGCCAGCGCACAGCCAAAGACGCAGGCGGTGGCTCCTGCTCTCGCAGCGGAGAAGCCCACCTGCTCCAAGGCAACAAAGGGCATGGCTGCGTCAACAACAAAGAATGCCGCTGATGGCACATCCCACGCAGGCACAGAGGCTAGCGGCACCAAAGTTGCCCAAGAGCCCATGCCATCGAGGAAAATTATGCGCCCTCCCTGCACGGGCGCATCACGCGCGGAACAGGGCGCATAAACAAGGGTGTGAGGCGCACACCTGAGGAGGAGGCCCTTCTGAGCACCAACCGAGGCCGGAAGATGGCGGCCAGGGGCCGCAAGAGGGCGGACTAATGTCCCGTCCTCCTCCCCCACCCTCCCCAACACCCGGAGACACCTCAGATGTCTCCAAGCGAACCTCCACCATGCAAAGGCCGCGTCTGACGTCCTTTGCGAGAGGTTTGCTACGATGGACATAGCATTTATCCAGGAGCCATGGATAAATGCCGGACGTGTCCTGGGGCTTAGCACCCCATCTGGTAAGCTGCTATATGCAAACGGCCAACCTCGCCCCAGAGCGGCCTTGTTAATAAACAAAATCTAACGTTTGTTCCCTCTCACAGTTCATAACTGAGGACCTGGTGGCGGTCTGGGTTAAAATACCCACTGCCCATGGCGAGCAGGAGGCAGTGCTGGCCTCTGCCTATCTACCCGGCGACACTGATGATGTACCTCCGGCGGCTACCTGTGCCCTGGTAGAGTACTGCCAGAGAAACCGACTCCGGTGGATAATTGCTTGCGATGCCAATGCGCATCACACGGTCTGGGGAGCAGCAACATCAACAAAAGAGGTGAGTACCTTCTTGAGTACATAATTAGTAATAACATAGGTTTACTAAATCAGGGCAGCGAGCCCACATTTATCAATGCAATTAGAGAGGAAGTCCTCGACCTAACTCTCTGCAGTCTGAATATGTTGTCCGCTGTCTCAAACTGGCACGTTGCAAATGAGATCACTATGTCAGATCACCAGCACATCAGATTTGATATAGGAGGTGCCTTGCAATGTAGCCTAGTTACTAGAAATCCCAAAACACAAACTGGGATCTTTTCTGTTTTGAACTTGAACAATCCAGAGACTGCTCCACCCGTCCGATACTAACAATAGACGAGTTAGAGCGTGAGGCTACTGTGCTTCATACAAACATTGAATCAGCATATCACGTCAGCTGCGAACAAAAAGTTCGTAAGATCAGTCGGGCTGTTCCTGGTGGAACAAGAGCCTTGACGATCTTAAACAAGCTGCGCGAAGGCTCTTCAATAAGGCGAGAAAGGGAAGGTCACTTGGGATTCCTACAAATCCGCCTTAACGCTGTATAACAAAGAGCTGAGAAGGTCAAAACGGGCTACGTGGCGCCAACACTGCGGGCAGATTTCAACTCTCCCGGAAGCTGTCAGGCTACAAAAGCCCTCTCCAAAGACCACTCAAACGGCATCTGTACGCTGAAAAGCCAGATGGAACCCACACAAACAACCCAAAGGAAACGAGTAGTCTACTCCTATCTACTCACTTTCCTGGGTGCGTGGCCATGGAGCAACCCATCTCAGAAAGTGAGGCACCAACCTACCTCTCTGAGATTGAGAGTGCCCACACCTGCGCGTGGCTATTGTGGCAGACTCCAATGGGGCTGAAAGAAGGAACCCCTATCTATCAGAACGTATTGGAAACATGCCCTTTAGACTGTTTCATCAAAATAGCGTACAATGGGCCATACAAAGTTTTAGCCCATACAAATCGCCTGGACCAGATGGAATTTATCCATGCCTATTGCAGCGGGGACTGCACCAATTTGCACTCCCCTGGTCCGTCTATTCCGAGCTAGTCTCGTGCTTGGACACATACCAAGCAAATGGGCTAAAGTAAAAGTTGTGTTTATTCCAAAGGTAGGAAGAAAGATTCCCAACTGCCTAAATCGTATAGACCAATTAGTCTTAGCTCCTTCCTTCTTAAAACTATGGAAAAGATAATTGACCAGCACATCAGGGAAGCGAACCTCAAGCATCTTCCCTACATAAGTACCAATATGCGTACCAAACTGGCAAATCAACTGAGACTGCCATCCATTGCCTTACAACAGTCATTGAAAAGGCCATTGGCTCTCAACAAATAGCACTAGGTGCCTTTCTAGACATCTCAGGAGCTTTTGACAACACGTCTTACGAGGCAATCCGTGCCTCTCTTGTACGTAAAATGTCGCCACACCCATTATTAGGTGGATTCTGGAAATGCTCAAATCCAGAATCATAACTGTAGACCTAGGAGGAACCATGACCTCAATCACAGCCACAAGGGGATGCCCTCAAGGGGAGTACTCTCTCCTCTCCTGTGGACTCTGGTCATAGACGAGCTACTGTTTGAGCTCAACAACCTAGGGTTCCCCACTCAGGCTACGCTGACGATCTAGTCATCTATATAGTGGGCTGGCATGAGCAAACCATCTCGGACCGCATGCAGCAAGCCCTCAATATAGCCAATAGATGGTGTCAGGATAAAGGACTATCCATAAACCCGTCTAAAACTGTGCTAGTTCCATTTACCAGGAAAAGGTCTCTCTCCTGACAAGACCATCCCTAAATGGATCAACCATTGACTTTTCGGTTGAAGCTAACTACCTGGGAGTTATACTTGACTCCAAGCTCAACTGGAACTCACATCTTGAAAAGACCATTAACAAAGCCACTCGAGCATACTTTGCGTGCAATAGGCTTTTCGGTAGAACATGGGGCCTGAGTCCCAAAATGATCTACTGGTCTTATAACACTGTGGTAAAACCGATCATAACCTATGCATCTCTTGCTTGGTGGACGAAATCTACCCAGAAGACAGCTGCGGCTGCACTTACCAAAATACAACGACTGGTCTGCATAGGCATCACTGGAGCCATCCGGACATGCCCCACTGCAGCACTTGGAGTTATAACTGGCATTCCCCTCTACCCATCGCCTTGAAAAGGAGGCCTGCCTGGGGCACTTCGCCTCCAAAACATCACCGATATAAAAGTGGTGATCTAACTGGGCATCTACGGGTACTCGAACCCCTAATAAACGAACCCATTCTGCGTATAACTGACGAGCAGAAACCAAAACTTGTTTTCCACAGAAACTTCTCTGTAGTCCTGTACACCAGACACGACTGGACAACAAAATCAATATCTCTGCCCAGTGGATCACAAACGTGGTACACTGACGGATCGAAATTGGAAAACGGCGACACCGGGGCTGGTATTTTCGGACCAAGGTTCAACAAATCCATAGCCATGGGAAAGTCCCCAACCATCTTCCAAGCAGAGATACACGCCATAGAAATCTGTGCTCGTGAATGCCTTCGCAGGAATATGCAAGGCGCACGGATTTACATCTTCTCTGACAGTCAGGCGGCGCTCATAGCGCTGAGATCCTTTGCGATCACCTCCAGACTAGTAGAAAACTGTTTCCAGCAGCTGAACGCCCTTGCCTCCAAAACACCTTAACGGTGGGCTGGGTGCCAGGGCATGAAGGCCATATAGGAAACGAGGTGGCAGACTCCCTAGCAAAACGCGGGCGATGACACCACTAATCGGCCCTGAACCATTCTGTGGACTTTCGAAAGGACACAAAAGGAACTGGTCAGGAAATGGGAGGAAAAGGAGATAAGTCGTCACTGGACCGACAGTGCAGGGCTGAGACAAGCCAAACAATTCCTCGTCCCCAGATGTCGCGATCCAAACGCATCATCAATCTAAAAGAGTGAGATTCGCACTCTAACAGGCTACCTAACAGGTCACTGCAACCTAAGGTATCACCTTAAGAAATTAAAACTTTCAGAAATCGACACATGTAGATTCTGTGAGCTGGAGCCAGAAACATCAGAACATGTTCTATGTGAATGCCCCTCACTAATCAGACGTCGACTTCAACAACTAGGAGGTGAACTTATCCCCTACAGGATTTGGGAAGAGATAGACCTCGCCAAAGTGCTCTCCTTTATCAGAAGCCTAGGAATAGAGGCTCTACCTTAATCCTACAGGCCGGCACAAAAGACCTAACATCTGGTCGCGGTGCAATAAGGCCATAGTAATAATAATACTGTACATTTATAAGAGGCTTTAAAGTCCTTTAAATAGATAAAAATAAATCTTCAATCGTGAGTCACGCTGCCATCGTCGGGCTGACGTTGCTTTCTGTTGATTTTCCGTACGTGCCGCTGCCACCGACGGTGAAACTCCCCCTCAGCTTCGTCCTGCATCCTGTCCCGCAACTCCTTAGTGCTTAGTCCAAACCGGACTCGGCATAATCTCGCACGTAATTTGTATGTATGCGACACAAATGTCCGTTGCACCTGTCGCCTAACCTTCGTTTCCTCCCTGCCAGGCCCCCCTTTTCACTTGCCCCTCTCGCATTTTCCGAGTCTGTCTGCCCTAAAGGAAAACTATTGTCTGGCCAAGTTGTTGACAGGCACGTTGACGTCATTGTTTCGTAATTTGTATCCTTAGCTGGCGCATTAGAGCCGAGTTTATGGCCCTCCGCCCGTAACCCTCAAAATTTGCAGGAACTTGCCAAGAGTTGAAGGGATCTTGGCTCAATTTTTGTATTGTTTATTTGGCTAACTTCTTATTTCATCCTCCTTCCGTCTGGTTTTGATTGTCTGGGTTTAAGCTGTGGTAATAGATAAACGTGGTGTTTGCACGAATAATTCCAGTATCGAGGTGTTTATTTTAGTTATAAAAGCGCTTACCCTGATGGGTAATTAATGTATTTTAATTTAGGTTATTTTGCATGGGGACAGCAGTGCGTATGAGTGATTACATTGCGAATGAGTGGTTACAGTGCGTATGAGTGATTACATTGCGATTGAGTAATATTTCAACTGCCAATATTTTTTAATAGAAACCTTCTCTAAAACATGAACTTAATTCAGACTGTCACATCATATTTAATAGATCTCACCGACTAATGGCAAAAATACGTGAATTCGTGTGCCGTTTACATGTACAAAGTTGCCCAAAAAGCTAAGCGGCTTATGTCAGCGCATTCAACACTGGCAGGGGCACTCTGTCTGGCCTCGAGCTAAAAGCCGGCGAAATAGGACCCTGGATCCTGGACCCAGAACCCCGGACACAGGTTCCGGAAGCGTGGACCACTTCCATCACATCGATGAGAGACGCTGCAAAAAAATGAACGGTGCAGCTCGTGTTCATTTGTGGCGGAAATAACTTTTCGGAGCCACATTTCACCTGGCTACACACCCCTTACACTGCGAAAAAGAACAATCTCTAGTGGTCGAAAAAAGCGGTCTGAGTGGCAGAGACGCAAAGTCCATTACTATTAAAAAGTTTTTAGAGCGACCAGGGAAAGTTTCTTTGTGGAGGGCCTAAGCACAAAGATGACATCAAAGTTGTGCAAGCTTAATGCAATGGTTGAGAGGGGAGGTGAGGGGAAAATCGGAGGCTGGAAAAGTTACCTCACATGTTTAGAGAGCTGCTGTCGAAAGTTAACTCCGGACATCTTCCTTGGACAGCCTTTAGCAACTTTGTTGCAGGATCGAGTACAAAATGCACTCGACTGGATTAAAAGATTACCAGGGAGATTATGAATCCTGCGGCCTGGGACTGGGACTGGGGCGTATGCAAGGTGAATGCGGGAAATCGGGAAAGCGGGAAACAAGAAAAGTGGAAAACGGCCAACCCTTCAGTTTTACGGCGGAGTGAGTGCTGCTGTTGTGAGCCTTTCTTTGACAGGAACATTTCCAATATATATATAAAATTCCCTCCTGTCAGTTGCACAAACTCGCCATTGAACCCCAATTCAATTTCAATTTCAGCTTTAACCCTCTCCAGGCGAAAACTGCGCGCCCTGCGAAAGGCCGACCCTAATTTAACGCGTTGACAATTTTTAATTTTTATTTAAAACTTTTACCTGGCGTCGGCCTTGTCGACCCTCAATTCAAATCAAATTTTTCAGCTTCTCACCTCGCCAAAGTCGCGCCCAAAAAGTTGTTTTGCTCATTAGAAATTCGAAAAGGTTTTCCTTTTTCCTTTCCCTGGCCCCGGCCACCGCAACAAACAACAAACTTTGTGCATTAATTTCATTGCTCGAACAGAAGCTGGGAAAACCTTGAATGACAACAAACCGCCCGGAGAGGTTTTCCCTGGAAAAAGTTTTCGATTAAGTTTTACGCCTTCAATTTTTGCCGTTCGGGACCACCTAAATTTCTTTGTAAGCTGTTAGAGATTTTCAGCTTGTAAATTGTGTGTCCAGTGCGTTTTTGTTGTTGTTGTTTCCTCTTCTTTTCTTTTTTTGTTGGCCAAATGAAGTGCGCAGATTGTTTACTTAGGGCATGGGGTGTTAAAGGATTGCCAGGGGACGGTTATGGGTTAAGAACAGGGAACTGGGAAAGTAAACTTAATGAATTCGGTTTTATGTTATCAGAAAACAGGCCTAAGGGCAAGATTTTCTTACAGGAAGAGGGAAGGAGAAGGCTTTATGTTTGCGCAAAATACAAAATACTCGTAAATAAAGTACTATAAAAAGTTTTAAATTCTTTCATGGATTAAAATTTAATTGTTAGAGATTTAGTTTACTTTTAGAGAATGTATAAAAGAGTATTTACACATAATTATCTTAGAGCTTTGATATAAAGTTAATTATTGTTTTTCTTGGATTTTTAATATATTTAGCATTCCTCTATAAATAAATATATTTAATGTAATAAATACGAAGTACAATATTATTTATTTATTATTTCTTTCAGCCATAATTTAATTTCCTCATAAGCCCTAAGCCTGGGACACTATTGATTGCCCCTGGTTGACTGAGTGACCTGTGCCCAAGGACCTCCGTCTCTGATTGAACCTCTGCATAATCTCCTCCCTCTTTTTTCTGGCCTCCTGCCATTTCATGGCCATTGACATGGGAAGCCGCCATCGATGACCCCCGTTTCTGGCCGTTTCCAATGGCTCTTGGCCAGAAGCGTCTGTGACAGGCACTCCAAGGGGACAGACCCGGCAGAGTCGGCTTAGGCAACGCTCTTCTCGGTTTTTTTTTTCTGGGCTCCTCCATTTCCAGGACAGCTCTCGCAGGACACGCACTAGTATGCTCGCATATCCCCCGGATTAGCCAGGCAAAGTAAATTTCAAAGCCGGCATAAGTTGAGTTTTGTCACGCGCCGTCCGAAAAAATACCCGAAATCGAATGGGATAGAATCGAATCGAATCGAATCGAATTGAAGCGAGTGGAGTGCCTTGGCCGGGCGACTGAGAGCATTGAAATGGAAACCGTGTGTATGCAAAAGGCGTATTATGTTTTCAATAAAGGTATATGTGGCTGGGACTCCAAGCATTTCTGCCCATCCAGCCTCTCTCTCTTCGTCTATCATGCAAATCGCCTGCCTGGAAATGTTAACACTTGAGCGACTCGGATGCGTTGTCCCAAGAAAAGCTCCTGGAGCAAACATGAAATATGCTACAATTTTTTCTTCTGCCGGCCACAGGAATGTGCGTCCTGGCCAGCCGAAATAGAGAAGGAACCGTTGGGCCCAAGGCAAATAAATAACGAAACCCGCTCCGCAACATTTCGGCAAATAATCGCATAAAGCATTTCGGGGGCTGCCCAGCTGCTGGATCGCATGTGATGGGTGGGTCGCCTCTAGGATAAGGGAGCCCAGCCATTGTTTGCTAAGCGATTTGGTTTCGGGTTGGTTTTGTTGCCCGGCATTAACTGCGGTTTCCCGCCCCTACCTCTGAAAGTGGCAAAGGACCAAATGCTGCTCCTTTGAAGTGGAGCGGACATGGACTGTCATCAATTTTTCATAAACTAAAGAGCCTGCATTTGCGATGACCAAGTGTAAGGTGTATCTGCAGGAATCTTATACATTATGGGACAAATAATAATGGAATTAATAGGTGAATTAATCTGGGCTTAGCTTAAGTAATGAATTTCGTTAAATAAGTTAGCTCTTACTATATTTTTCTTCTAAACTCAATAAAAGCTTTTGCCATCTTAGGGATTGGTTAAGGCCTTCAACCTTTACCTCAAAACTTGGTAAAACTTCAGTCCAACAACTTTAAGAAAACACAAACAAACCAAAGTCAGGATCTGTAGGATATATTTACATTTCCCAGCCTCTTATTTTCCATTCGCTTCAATTCATAATCGATTAGGCAGCCAGCATTTGGTTTACTCAGCTCATTTGAGACAAGCTTTTCCCCATTGGCCTCAAGGGGTTTTCCCCAGCCCCGTCCTTATTTCTTCCAACCCCCGTCCTGCCATCGCCGGCTCATTTCCACTTAAGTGTACAGGAAATCAACACGTAAAATTCCAATTAATTCCGCTTAGCTAAATAAATCGTTTCAACGCAAAACACAAACTGATCATAAAACTTAATAACCAAAGGCATACACAAACATAAAAGCGAACACACATGTGGACACAGATACTCACACGCAAGGCTGATATCAGAGGCGTAGAAGGGATAGCTTCAGGGGGGACTTTGTAGAATTCAGAAAATATATAAATAATTTAATTAAAAATCTAAAATGTAATGTAAGTATTTTGTGTAATTTCATCTTTGAGTATAAGCCTAAGTTATATTATTTTGCAGAATATGAAGCCTAAAATTATAATTATTTTAATATAAATATAAATACAATTTTGTTATTATTTGATAAATATATGGTTAAAATATTTAATGTTTTAAATAGGTATTTTATGCTCCTTTTAGGAATACCCCTTCGAAGCCGCCCCAGCTCCGAGGGATAATTGGCCATGTATGCGTTGTGTAAACAGTTTTGGGCTATTTGCTTATCGGCTGAATTGCAAGTTTGTAGGGAAAACTTTTGTGCTGATTAATAAGAAAGCCCTTCGGATGCGGGAAAAGCGGGAAAACAGGCAGTGGGTGTGATATAACCAAGGAAATTGAGACATTAGCCAGCTGGGCACGCGATTCCTTGTGCGATTCGCATCTTTGGGGCACATCGCAAACGCATAAATCCAATTGAAAGTGCTTAGCTTTGATTTTTGCTCTCGAGCCCACTGGACTTCTTGCATATATATATATATTTATGTACTATATGTGTCTCGGTGTGGACTGGCTTAGCTGCCAGCTAGCCATGGGTAACCTCACACAGCCCCTTTGGTACCAATTGACCCCATCACATGCCCATCCCCAGCCCGGTTCGGGGGTTTAGTTTCGCCGGATCGGTGCGTACGTGTTAGTTTTATGCACGGCTTTTTCAACACTTGGACACTTGAGTGTCGAGGGCTACGTGCCGCAATTCCCATCGACAGAGTTATCAGGACATGTCCATATATTGATAAATGCTCAAAGTGAAATATGCACGGGAAGAAAGGAAAGGAAAGGAAAGAAAGAAGACGATATACTTCCTAATTGGACAATTTGGAGATTAGGGAAATTATTGTCTTTAGGTTACATATATTATCTTTTATAGTTACTAAATTTTCTAAAGGTTGATAAATACTTATAAAATAATAATGTAAATTTTTAGCCAGGACTCGCTGCTCTCTGAATATATTTACAGAATTTAAAGAAGCTTTTCCCAAAACTACCTGAATTTCCCTCTCAGTGTAAGAACCCAAGTAACCCCTCCCTCTTCTCGGACTTAGACCCCCCTTCGAATAGAACAAATATTTAGCTGTATGCCTGGCGGCGGTGGAAATTAAGTCACGTCGCTGCAATCGCGCACAGCAGTTGAAAGTTTTTCCGAGCCGCCAGCAGAGAGAGAAAGAGAACTAGAGAGAGAGGGACCGGGCTGAAATGAAAGTTGTTTGGCTGCGTGGAAAATGGTTTTGGCAATCTTGAAAGCGCTTTGGGAGAGAGTGCTGCCCGAATATTGAAATGCCATTTTCAATGCAAATGCAGAAAGGCAAAATTAATGATGTTCATTTCCTGCAGCCAGTTGGAAAACCCCGTTCCCACACCACCCACCGGGAAAATCTTCCCCACCAGTGGAAACCATTCAGCCCGCACCAGCTTACAGGAGAATTATGATTGTGAAACAATAGACTTTTCGCCATGGTCTGGAGGCCGAATCGTTTGCTGCAGGCGGCGTGCAACAAGATTTTCGCATTAAGCTGAAACAGTCAAACCTCCACCACTCCCCCAAAATAACCCATTCTATAGCACACTTGGAAAATTAATTATAGAATATAAATATTTTTAAAATTCAAGCACAAGATTCTTGAAGCTCATTATCAAATAAAGAGGAACTTTTTTATATTAAAGAGGGTTATCTTTTGGCATATTAATTGCAAATATGTTTTCTAAAAAATAAGCATAGAATATATGATAAGTACCCACAGAAACGTACATTAATTTTTAATTTTTAATTATTAAAGCCTGCTAATTACCACATTTTAGAGACTATATTTCCCCAGTGCATGGAAGGGCCATTACCATTTTCGGTTAGCTGCAGTTTTGCGTTGCAGCTGACGGCGTCGTTTTGTTTCTTTTGTTCCCCTATACTTGGCAATTTTGTATGCACTTTTACCGCCACCCAGTGTGCCACCCCAGTGTTCCCATCCCTTCCCTTAGCTTTCATCCAATGCCATTTTCCCCATCCCCAGTCACCGGTTCTTTCCGCCGTTGTTTACATTGTCACAGTTGCCGCTTTTCTTTGCATTCGAAGTTGGGTCTCTTCTGAGCCGAGGTCTGGATCCTGGGCTGGGCTTTATGCTTTGCATTTTATTTGCATCCCCATCCCTTGCCACCAATGCCATTTCAATTCTCAGGGAGTAAAGGACATTCGCTGCATTTGCTTAATTGCCTGTTAAAAACCAATGAAAGGCTTTGCGCAAAACTCAACAAAAAAAGATTATTTTCGGTGTCTGAATACGAGCAATTTAATTGGAAATAATTCATGGGGAAAATCCTACTAATATAAGCTTAAAAGGAATCGAGCAATTGTTTTTCTTACTGATTTTGCATTAAACAACACAAATCAATATATTATATATTTTCTTTGCCCATACACCTTTGTTCCTGTTCCTTCCCCTCCCAAACCCACCATGAACTTCCTCTTCCGGCAGGTGTAATCTCAGAGCGTTCTCAAATTATGCAATTAAATAGTGAAACATTTTGTGTGCCGAAACTTTGTCTGAGCTCCGTCAGTCAAAGTCGAGCTCACTCCCTCTATTCTGGGGGAAATCTCTCCACGGAACTCGCTCAACACTCACTTAGCAGCTTGAATAAAATTAAACTCACGGCGCAAGTTTTATTTTTGGCAGCCAAGGAAAAAAAGAAGTAAAGAAATAAAGAAACGAAGAAAAAAAGAGCGAAACATACGAAACTTATAGCAAGTTGGGAATATTTCAAATACTGAATGAATTTTGCACATATTTCAAACTTGATTCCTTTTTCCTTTTCACGTTGGAAAAGTTTGCGTGGCAAGGCAAGTTTTCCCCGTTTAGCTGTTGTTGTTGTTTCACTTCTCAATTCTACTTTTAATTTCTGGTAAAGAGGAGCCGCTGTAAAAATATAAAGAAAAAGAATAAAATACTTTGATGGCAAAGTTGCTTATGGCGCTACTTTTTAAGAGAGCCACCGAGGGGGGAGAATGTGTGTCAAAATTAATTAATTTCATGATTTATGCACGAAAAGTTTAGTCAGGCAGTTTTCCATTGGAAAAACCCTGCACTGCACTGCGGGTTAAGTTCTGCTAATGTTGGCCCATTGACCGCTGGCACTCCAGCAACAAAGGGCCACACTTTAACAAAAAAAGAGGACCAAAACTATAGCGAAATAGAGCAACTCCAGGCTAAACACGTCGGCGAGCTGGGAAATAGTTTCCCGTCCAAAACTTTGCCACCTCCCTTCGGTCAAAAGTTCAAGGCGTCCCCAAAAACAGGACTTGCTTACCAACTGTTGTTATTAACACTTGGAAAAAATTGTAAGCCTTAAGAGCATTTCCTTAAAAAATATAGAGAGCTTGAAGTCAAAAAAATAATAACATTTATAAAATAAATAAAAATAGTAATTTTTCAGTCTTGAAACATTCTTCAAATTAAATATTTTGAATATTTGAATTTAGTATTGAAAATGGTTTTAAAATTCTTGTAAAATATTTCTTCGAGTGCTCCGACATTGCTCTTGCATTTCTTGTTGCTGTTGTAGGTGTGAACATTGGTTTCAACGCCCCTCACCCTGATTAGAGGTCCTCTGGCCGCCTCACTCCTCCCGTAATCTTGATTGGCGAAGTTGAGTTTTGGGTTTTCATTTCCATTTAGCCGGCGACGACGACGACTGGCTGTGTGGAAATCCTTTCGGCTGCTTATCGTTTTTGCATTCATTTGTTTTCAATTGTAATTAATCTTGGCCAGGAAAGTTTCCTTTTGACATTTTGTGGCTCCCAGGACGCTTCTTGACTTCGGCCTTAGCTTGCCAGGCTCTGTATTGTCCTGACAAAAACTTGTCCGTGTTGTTTTTGGGTGGCGATGGCAACAACGTGTTACTGTCACAATTAAAATAAACTTTCGCCACTAATTGAAAAGTGTCAAGTGTAATTTCTTTAAGGCTTCCCCCCGAAAACCCAAAGTTTTTTGTGGCCAAATTATTTGACGTTTTCGCTTAGAGACTTGACCAAGAAGTTCTTCGTTGCCATGGAAACAGCCACCAAACATGGAAACCTTTAAGCTACGAACTCCAGCATAAATATTAAAAATATTTAAGTAGTGCCAGACACGCATTTTGAAACATTTTGAGCAATTAAACTCCACCATTAAATATTATTATTTAATAGACCCCTCCTCCTTAGGCCGCCTAATCAAGCATGAATAAATATATTAGTATAAGATTTTATGCGCGGCATATAAGCGATTTTCTCTCAGTCCGGGAGAAGGAGAAATTGAGAGTATTTTGCAATTGCATTAATTGAAATTTTTGCCACATCAAAGGGCATGAAAAAGCCGCAAAAACAGGGTAAGCTCGGACTAGTGCACATTTCCCATCGCCCCCAAAGACATTTTCCGAAGAGATTTTCCCCGCAAAGCTGCAACCGCACTAGAACTAATTACACTAAAGTGTCAGGCTATAGAGTGAGTGTGAGGACTGCAGAGCAAAGTTTTCTGTCGAAGCCAGTTGGCCATAAGTAATGCCGAACTTTGATATAATAATTTATAAGAATATTTGCAAATTCCAATAGCGGCAGGCAAATACTTTCGCCGGGCTGCCCGAAAGTATGCAGCGGCAAATGCACTCGCAGCAGCCCGACACTGGGCGGCAAAAGTATGCAGCCCGGGCGATAACGCAAATCTTTTGGGGTTGGAGTAAGACGAAACTTTTGCCGGGGCGAGAAAACTTAATCCGAGACCCGAGAGTCGAGAGCCGAGAGCCCAAAGTCAAACAGGCAAACAAATGCCCTGGGTCTTGAGTTGGAGTCAGAGTCGGAGTTTGGGTTGTGAGTGTGAGTCCCGGGCCCCTGGATACCGGACTCTGAATCCCGGTTTCTTAAGCTGCCATTCAGCCGTTTCGACTGGCCAAGTATTTAAGCCATTTGCACTAATGAATGCGGTCGCGCATTTTTAAACGTCCGTCGCCCACAAAACGGTCCAAAGGGGTTGATTCGGCCCGCAAAGTTGGCCAACTGAAAGTTTTAACTTATTCGAAACACGTGCAAAATTATGCTCACAGTTTTCGGATTTGCACACCCTGTAAAGGACTTAATACCGAGATGAACGGTTTTCAGTACAGGACGAGAAATGTACAAATTTATTTGTTAAAATAAAACTAATCTTTAAAGATACTAAATAAATAGTTAACATATATATTACGTTTGCAAAAATTGTATTCCTGTCTTCTTAGCGTTTTATTTCTTAAACTTAACTAAATAAATTATTAAAATAAAGAGTATTCTAGACGTCTCAACCCCCTTTATTTTCCTTGTTTAGTTTGTTTTTGCGTTTAGCCACTGATAATTATTTGGCCAGAGGAAAGGAAAAGGGCCAAATGAATGGAGGAAGCTTGAGTAACTTGCAGATAGCCAAGAGCTGTGTTTGCCCCTCATCCTTGTTTTCCGCGCTTTTCCGACTCTGCTTCTGTGTGCACTTTTATAGACATTTTGAGGCTGCCGTAAAATCGTCATTAAAAGCGGTTTATGGAACTCTCAGCCATTGACATTGAGAGCTAAGAGAGCACCGTGAGTAATTACCAATTTGATTTAATTTTAGCCTTTTCGGTTCCCTAATAATGCCACCGACTGGGGGGATATGGAAAAATCTTTTGTTCTGAATTATGGCTACAGAAACGGGCGGAAGGAATGAACTTGACAATGTTTCGTGATGAATGATCGACAAATAGCTGGGGAGGAGGCCTGCCAGATCTGCGTGGGAAATTCCCGAGTGGGTGGAAAAACACAAGGAAATATAAATATAAATTCTAGGAAGAACATAACTTTATCGAACTGAGAAATTTTGGAAATATGTCAAAGATGTTTTAGATTAGTTTTTAAATGTTTCTTATAAATCATGTAAAAGAAAAACGTATAAACTTAGCTACTTACTTCGTTAGTAAAGCTTTGTAATTAATATAAATATTAATAAAATGGTTAAACCCCTTGAAAATACTTTTAAATATTGAAGAAATGGCAACATTTTCCATTAAAAATTGTGAACAATATTTTTCCTACAAAAATATTACATTTTCAAATTTTTTTTTTTATTAAATCAAATATATTTCCTCTTTAATATATTATGGACAAAAAATATGTTCACAAACATTTGAATGCTTATTTCTAATTAAAGTCGGCAACAATAATTCAATTCAACATTTGACACACTTAAAAAAACTCACAAATCATGTTCATAATGTTTTCCAAAACAAAATGTATTCTAAATTTAGTTTCAATATATTTTCGTTCAGAATTCGACCAGTAAATCTGTGCAAGTGTAATTTATAGAGTGCAACCCAAATGGGTCATATCCACACCCATTAATCCCCCGAGCAATATTCAAATTGTTCGAGCAGCGCGGCCAAATTAGATTGCCACCCACTTGAGTGTCTACTTATAGCGCCTGTCAAACTAACGGCCAAACTAATCCGCCTGACAACGTGTCATGGGAAAATAAAGAAAATACTGCGGCCGTGCACACCTAGAGCTGAGGAAAATAGTCGTCGGACCGATCAGGAGAAATTAGGGAAACACGTAAATAAAAGACAAACAGATGTTCTATTATGGTTCTGTTTTGTTTTGTTCCGCTCGGACAGCTCGTAAAAGCAGGCCAATCGATCGCAGATCAGAGATCGCCGAGAGTCTTCACTCTGCCTCTCCTCTGCTCCCGATGACGCCCACTTGGTTGTGGATTTCCTCTCCGGTGGACACTTGCTGACAGTTTTCCGCGAAAACCTGAGAAATTAAACAGAGCAGCAAGTGCAGCGGCAGAGAGAGAGAGAGAGAGGAGCGAGAAATTAATTTGTGTTTTGATTTAAATTATGATCAACGCGGCTTGCTTTCCCCGCCGCCCCTGGCGAATTCAATTAAGTTCTAAATAAGAAAAACATGCATAATTTTTATTTCCCCCAATATTATTTATACTTATAATTTATATTTTTCGGAATATATAACACCGCTCCGCTGGGCGGCTCCATGGCCTGTCAAGTCGATCGGCGGTGGCAGTGCCATCTTGGACGTTCTTCGAGCCCCACGCGAGAAAATCGCGCGCATCGTCGTTTTTCCGTTTCTTGCTCTGCCCGGCCGGCCGCCCACTCGCATTTTCACTTTTACACGCCCGAAAAGAAAAGCACACGGCGATCCAAAGTGCAGCATATATAAAATAATATTTTTGTGGCCCAGTGCAGTTTTTTGGATATCATGTCACTCGCAGTGCCAGCTCGAAAGTGTGGAGATTCTAGTCGGAAGGTGTGAAAAAATACGCATACAAAAGTGCAAACCGATCTCAAAAAATCGTAGAAATCAAAGGCTTCAAAGGTTTAATAATAAATATTAATCAAAATATTTAAATCAAGAAGTTAGGTGTTAAATATAAATAATAACCATAAATCAATTATAATTGAATCTAATATAAAATCAAGTCTAAGCTAAACATAACTTATAACCAAAGGAAATATAAAGAAATCTTAATGCTTAACCAAGGAATATATGTGTAATAAATGTCTAATAAATAAATCAAATAAAAACCTTAGCATATTCCTTCTATCCGAAGTACGATTAACTTTGCCTTACAAAATTAAATAAAAGTTAAAGTGTTGTAAATTTGCCTCGCTTATTGTTTGTTGATTGTATCTGCAGCGCGTCGTGCGCGCATCTTTGTATCTGTGTATCTACACATCTATATGTGGTGTATCCGCGAGTGCGTTCGCTTTGTGACATCGGCAAGATTTGACCTCGCACTTCACCCATCAAGTGAATTCATTTGTCGCTCGTCTCACGCGATCAACGATCTCCTCGTCATCGTCATCGGTCGTGTGTCTACTTGGGATCTTGGATCTTGGATCTCCGCAGACACAATAAGCCGGCCAATTTGTCACACAAAGAAATCATTCTAGTCCACGGAAGCTCTCCTCCTCCCGCACAACTAGAGCCAATTGCAATTGAAGTAAGTCCCCAGCTTACTTTTTTATAGTTCTTATAAACATACCTAGGTTCCAGTAGATCTTTTGGGGAATCGGCTCTCTGGTCGCATTCAATATTTATGACCCACTGAATGTCCAACATGTGCGCCACATTGCAACAAAAATAGCCGGCATTGAAATGAATTTAGCAAAAGCAGAAGGAAATCGGAAAAACGCGATCGTGGAAAAATATAGAAAATCATAGATAGCGTAGAGAGCCATCCGAAAATAAAATTATTAATTAGTTTTGGACAAACTCTCGGCCTGTGTTGTGTTCGACAGCTCTGGTCCATTAACATGGCTATATATAGGCCAGGCGAGCATAAATCTTCCGCATCAAATGCAAATAAAAAGCGAAATGGAATTAAATTATGATTTTCACGATACGTTGACAATTTTTATTTGCTTTGGGGGAAGGTGCGGCGGCAGAAGACCTCAAATTTATGCCGAACCCAAATCCGAATCAGCTGGTGACCCGTCTGAGGGTCCATAAAATAGTATCCAATTAGCAGCGGAAGGCAAACAGCCGAGCACCGGGCAGATGACCCCAAAAACTAAAACTAATTTGTCAGGGTTTCGGTCTCGGACACGGACACCGGCACGGACACGGAGTCGGCATCCATTTTCCGTATTCGTATACGGTTTTGTCATTACGGTCAATAATTACCGCAAGCATGTCAACCGAAATTATTGCCCAGATAGATTTTCCAACCCCGTTTGCCACACTTCGGTTTAAGTGTCCGGCCATGTGTTGCAGTCAAACCGCAAGGACTCTCTCCTGTCCAGTCACAGTCCAGTTTCCCCAGGTCCTGCCCGCTCTGCCGGAAATAATTACTCAGCTTGCTTTTCTTTCGAGTGGGAGTCGAGGCGACGTGGACGTGGACGTGGAGTTGAGGCGGCATCTTGCCCACATTTAATTTATATTATTTGTGCTTCCTTTTGTGCGGCGCCCCCGCTCTGCACCTGGCTTTCACCTGGCTTTATTAGTAGTTCACTGTCTGTCGGTCTTTTGGTCTTTCGGTCGGTTGGCATGTACAATCCCTCCCCCCCCAAGGACTGGCGGCATGTCCTGGCTCCTGGCTCCTGCTGTTGTCGTTATTCAACCACTAAACTGTGTTTTGGCTTTTGTTGCATTTCCAACCGCATTCCTGTGGTTTCTTCAACTTCGATTTTCCAGTTGAGTTTCTAATAATATTATTGGAATTGAAGGCTCCCTCCCTCCCTTCCCTCGGTTAAAGGAAGTTAAAGTTGATGTGGGCTGTATGTGTTGCATTTAACATTTAGTCTCCACAAACAAACAGTATTTTGTGTTTCCGAAATGCCATACACATCGCCGCCGAGTGAATTATTAAATAACATTAACATCTAGCTCGTGGCCGTAGAAATGTCTGACTGAGCGGACGCGGTCGAGTCGTGGCCATAACAATTGGTCAAATTCAATTCAATATTGATCGACATTCGGGGCCAGCCGAAACAGAAGGAGCGAGCAGTAAGGACACGACAAAAAAATCGAAGCGCAGGAACAAAAAAGGGTTACCAGTTGCCACACATTGGCACTGGGAGAAAAGTTGAACAGATATTGGGGAAAATTTATAAAGTAAGAATATCGTAAGACATAAAGCTATATTCTTGTTCTTAAGTTTTGTTATAAATAAGTTTTCAGTTTCCAAACTAGTATTACATTTAACTGAAAGTTTCAATTAGCATTCATTATTTACAGAATAATTATTAATTTGAATTCAAAGCCAGTCGCTTTTTCCAGTGTTTAAAAGACCAATGAATGGCACAAAAAGTACTATACATACCAAGCTACACTCACATACAACCATATATCTTTGAATTCAATGACTAAACTTTTATGACGGCCATTTACCTGCACCAACCACTGTACCCGTTAGTGGATAGCAGCAGCTGTGACCCACTGTGTTTGTGTCGCAAGTTGTGGGTGGAATTGGACAGAGATTCAAAGGGGTTTCGAGGGGATTCTCGGGGACAGAGCCAGCCAGGCATCGGAGGAAGTGCAGAGTAATTGCTCGCGATAAGAATCTCAGATTAGATAAATCGCCAAACAGTTAGGTACAGGCCTCAGCTCCCGATAAGCAGCAGCAGATTGGTATCACCACATTTTGTGGCACTGCGTTAATTTATATTTGGCTTAAAGTCGTAGAGGATGGGGTTATTGTATATACCATATATAGGGCGACAGCAGTGTGTATATCTTAATGGGTTTGCCTATCTCTCAGCCTTTCAGCTTACAACGTATTAGGCTGATTAACTAATCTAATTCAGGAGCTGTGGCACTATTTCACATTAACGGCAAATTCCATTTAAATAAAGCAGCACGCAGTTCTTATCTGCTGATAATTGGCAAAGGGAAATTGTTTGTGAATGAAGTGCTCCATAAGGTATTTGCCATTTAGAACTAGAATTTATAATCTACAATTCAAGCTTCCTGGCAAGTCCTAGGGATATCTCTTCTCTTATTTAAAATTCTTGACTCAATTAAGCGATTCCCTTGAAGTATCCGTGACAGTTCGATAAACGAGCGGCACTTGACGAGTCAGCCAATGAAAAATAGGAGAAATTATAACCAAAGCCATGAATAGGTAATTGAATTTTCGATTTTTCCCTGTTCGATTCCGGCCCCGGCAGGTATTAAAGCCCCTTGTCCACTCCACAACCCCATAATTATCTGCTGGGAGAGAGAGAGTGGGTTTTGGGCCATATGTAAAGTGACACACATTTACCACTAAATAGTCGCTTATTATAATTCGATGGCACAATGACAAACGAACCCAGGGAAGCCTTTTATTCTTTCGCGGCCACTATACCACTCTATAACCCACTATATATCCTATATATCCCATATATATTATATACCATATAGACGCGGCGGTATGTGTGTCGGCTGAGAACGGCTGTCCGGTCACACGACCCCACAAGTCACCCACTCGAAACCCATCGATACTTCGGCTACGTGGCAAGCTCATTGGTCTCCGGTTCTCCTGGTATTTGTGTAATGGCCCTGCAGACACACGGACCGCAGACCCGACGGATATATCCGTACATATAAATTCAGAGCGGCCGCTCGCACGGGTTTAGTTTATATTTATGAGCATTATAGTGCGGATACATCGAGCGCCAAGTCGAGAGTTTTTTAGCGCTAGAAAGTTGCTCGGTTGTGTTATGATATGTTACTTATGACTTTTAAATAGTGGTTCCCGGTATGCCAGGCTAAGCGGAATCCGTTGGAGGGCATTTCCTTCCCCCCGATTTGTGGCTCTCGATAAGATATTCAATTAAAGAGCTCGACAACCTGTACAACCCGATAGCGATAGGAAACTCAAATAAAGCCAACATTTTCGACTTGACTCGGTAGCGCGGCGAACACCTCTCTCTCCTGCGGAGAGCAAATGTTTGGCCAGAGAAAACCGTTGACTCTGGAGAGACGGAGAAATTTTTACCTGGCGGCAATCAGCGAGCAATTATGCGATAAGCAAGGCCCTTATCAGTTTAGATAACACACGCGACTCTCTGCACAGCGAGTGAGGACACCTCTTGGCCGAGAATTATGAAATTGGAATAGGAATTTCGGCTCCGTTAGTTGCCATCCGTTGGCGTCTACGTGCGGTTGTCTCCCTTCATTAACTTCGCTTTCGATACCGATTCCGATACCGATTCCGATCAGTGCAGCTCGCGAGTGCGTTCCGAGTGATTTACTTGATTGATTTACCCCGATATCTGTAGATAAAATGGACTTGATATGAATACTGTGGCATATGGTGTGTGAAAATTCAAGGAAAAGTTCATGTAACAAGTGAAACATCATTAAAGAGACCTATTTATGAAGGATATCTTATCGGAAAGGGGTTTTTAAAGTGAGTAACAGCTGTTTATAGGTGGATTTCCCAGAATTCATATTTTTAAAAGTTAATTTGAAATTTTAAATACACAAAAAAAGCTTTAGTACTTTTTCCGACCACATTTCTATGCTTTAAAGTTATTGTATTAATAAGTTAAATTATTAAAATAATTATTAAGCAATTAAATGATAGTTCAAAGCAGTTTAAAATATTACAAATTACAAGAAATAGGCTTTTAATCTTTAAATAACCACAATTTCCTAACCGATTACTCATAATTCTTTAGTAAAGCGAAAACTATCTTAAGTGTGTCTGCAACTAAAGATAAAAACCTGTTCATCTTGGGTCTTCCAACTCCAGTTAAGTTGGATTTATGTGTATATAGTATGAAGGCGAACCATATTGTCTCCAAAAATGACGTAAAAAGGCGAAAAAAAAGCCACAATAAAGCAAACAAACGAACGAACGTATAAAACTCGAGATAAGATAAGGAAATGCGCTCAACAAGTGAATGGGAAATGCGGAGAGGGCAGCAATCTGGATCGGACATATGGGGATGTGTGAAGACGACATGTGTTGGTTGGAACTACGGCACCGACTCTCGTTGCTCGTAGCTCGGGCACAATGCAACCATGGACAAGTGACATCTTTACGAAAATGTCAACTGTCAGAAAGACAGAATGGCAAGACGCTGACAGAGGAAACACCGAGAATTGGGGTCAAAGTGGATCCAGGGACCTAGGGCCAAGAACACGACCGAGACTCTCTGTGTGCGTTGTTGCCCACATTTGCATACAATGGGCCAAAGTTTGATTATCTCGCTCTCTCGTTGTGAGCTTTTCAAAGGCAGCTGCTGCTGCTGGGCAAAATATTGTCACTAAAGTTAATTAAAAAACAGCCCGGGGGCACACACAACATGCAGGCAAAAACCCACAGCACAGGACACCCACACACAGGCACACACACGGGAGGATAGGAATCTGGTTTAATAAAAATACCAAAGGGTGCCGAGGGGTTGAGGTTGAGCCCTGGCTTTCGGCTTTCGGGGGTGGCTCTCTGTCAACGCTGCGTGGGCAAACAAAGGCAAATAAATAGAAAAGAGATACTCAATAATCAATAGATAAATAAAATTACAAGGTGACAGCAGCAGCAGAAGCGACGAGGATGGCACAGCTGGTTGCTTCTCGCACCCGATATCCTGTAGCCGGGGTAGTGCGTTAAAGCTGCAGGATCCACATCCACATCGTCAGTCGGGAAAGCAACAGCGCCGATAACTGCTCATAATGCAGCAGCCAGGGGTAATCGTGTACAGCTCCGACTGGTGAATACCCTATTTAAGGGAATATTAATACTGATTTTAAGAAGAAATAATATATTTTATTTAACAAAGTATAGTGCTTGGTGTTTAACGTTTCGAAGTTTTGTATCATATCTTTCTTTCTTTACTTTAAGATCATTAATATATTAAATATCTAGGGAAATATTCTACATATCCTTTCCAGTAGTTATAATATCTCTAAAAACATAATACCCTTCCCATAACGACGTTGTTGTCGTCATCGCCGACATCGTTTGATGGCGCTGGGATAAGCGCGTGGCAAGTGGCAAGGATCCGCAGAAGCCAGAAGACTGGCGCTGGGGCTGGGGCTGGGGTTGGGTGTCATTTGGGGGGCCAGGAGCACAAGCATGCCGCTGGCAGACCGATGGCTGCCATCCCAACACGCTTCGAGGGGCAAAGCCAAAAAGGGGGATGCAACAAGCTCTCCACGGCACGCCTCGCCAACGCTGCGGATGCGGATGATGCCGTTGGCCATGGCGACTGCGACGACGGCGGCGACAGTTGCCAAGTTGCCAGTGGCCGGCCAGGAGGAGCGGACGGAGCCGAAAAAATATAAAACAAAACACGAGAGAGCGAACATAAACAAGCGGAGAACGTAAATAGAAAAGCGCGAAAATATGCAAGCGTTGAAAAATATTAAAAAATAATAGAAAAACCGGCGAGCTACGCGCGGCGATTATCTGGAGAACGAGAGAAATTCGTCCAAAATGTGAGAGGGTGTGTTTAAAAGTGCGCCCCTAAAGTGAATTTTGATTTTATGGTGGCGAATTCTTGGGAAATTGTTGATTTTTTTTAAGAGTAAAACGGGTTGGGGGAATTTGGGGAGAAATATTTAAAAGTTGTGGGTTAGGAAACAATTTATATATTTAATTCCTGTGTGCTCAGAGGTGTTTTAATATGTTCTTCAAGGAATTAACATTCTTAAAAGTGTAAATATTAAACAAATATTTGGTCAAGCGCTAATTTAGACACTAAAATTTCACTAAAAGCCTTAAAACCCCATAAATTGCTGCTTTAATGCAACTGGCCTAGAACATAAAGCAATCAGCCTTACCGTAATCGCTTTCCTTGCCAGTACAGTGTGCACCATGTGTATATAGCCTGCCACCCCCCTAAATATCCACCATCCAAGGGCCCTATATCTATAGAAATCCGTGTATGTGCAGGCGCGTTAATTAAGGCGCCCATGCCTGTGGCCAGTCAAGTGCGACAACAAATAATTTGATTTCAATTAAACTAATTAGCTAGAGCCTTCAACATTATGCGGCCAACTGAGCTCTCGCTCTTTACTGTGCGAGCGCACTCGAAATGCTTATCTGTTTAGCGTCAGCTGCCAACATCAGTGCACTGGAAGAAAAGTGTGGATAGAGCTCAGGGATATTGGAATTTATCTGGAAAGCAAATTCTAAAATTTGGAATTTATCCAACTTAATACTGGGCCAAAAGTGAAGAATATATAGAGAGGTGATTGTTAAATAGAGATTGTGTTCTAAATCTTCTTTCTATTTAAAAACCTGAAAAAGATTAACCAAAAATCGTATTTTTGAACCAAAGTAATATGCTTCAGATCGTAGAAGAGTTTCTAATATAATTTTTTATCAATTTTGTCTATTTACTACAAAGAAAAGATCCTTTTAAATTATTTGAAAATTTTAAACAAAAGTATTAAGTTTCCTCTTTAAAAACACAGTAAGTTCATAAAGTTAAGATAACTCCACCACCAAGGATTGAGCAGAGCTTAAACCTTAACCTTAGCTTAAGGGTTCGAGTAAAGATCCTGAATTTTTGTCACTGCATATATGCATTAGTGTGCTTATGTACAGACCACTACACGCTTGTATATCTACACACGTATCAAAGCGGGTACTTCAATGCAGACAGTCGAGTGGGTCCAAGTACTGCGGTCAGTCTATCAGTCCCTCAGTCAGTCCGTCAGTCAGTATGTCTTTCATTCAAATGCGCTTAGCTATGCAGTTGGTCAGGCATGGGCGGTGGGATCAATCTAAGGGTGGCGTGAAGTAGAGTAAGGATCTGGCAGCCATTTTGACTGCGGCTTCCTTGAAGGGTACTTATAAAATTAATAAATACATATTAGCATGGGGCTTCCAGCTGCTCATTTTGTGGTATTCCCATTTAAAGGAAATTCTGGGAAATATAATTATATATTTAAATGCAACTGGAAGTTATAAGGCTTGGATAGAAATTTTAATTAAAATTTTAAAATGTTCTTAAAGGATAATATAATGATTAGGCGAAAATCTAGTAGTACAAACAGATTTATTCTTTTATTTGTTTAATTATTCCATTCTACTATCAACATTAACTATCCCCTTGCTTTTTAGTTTCTATAATTATGTCTCTGTCTCTTAATTTATCCACTTATATTTTACACACATCCCCTAATAATGCATTTTATTTTCATCTCATAATACATGTCTTTTAATCAGCCAACACTTTGTTCTTAATTTAATTACAGTTGAAACTCGAGCCCGACCACCTCCAAAAAGAGTAAAAAACCAAACAACATAGAAGCAAACACAGAGGCTAATTGAGAGGGGAAAAACTGTGATAAACAAAGGAGAAGCGAAACGGGTTAGAACGGGAGAATATACAATTTTAATAAAACTAAAACCCGAAGCAAATTAAAAAGCAGGCGACGCCAAATGCGGCACTAAAAGTAATTAGCGACCAGGACGCGGCAGGACGCGGCGCAGTGCAGAGGCAACACAGAGTTGTAATAAATGATGTTGCAATCCCTGAATCTGCAGGCGGATAAACTGAGTGGCATTTCAGGGGCAGTAGCAACTGCAACAGCAACGGCAGCAGCAGCAGCAACATTGGAGGCGACTAGCGACCCGGGAGGAGCTACAACAATGCTAACAACGGCACCTGTTGCCCATGTTGCTAATGGCAACAACAGCAATTCCAACAGCAGCAGCAGCAGCAGCAACAACAGTAACAATAGCCCTTTTGGCAATAACAATTTAAGCAACAGCAACAACAGCCAGCAGCAGCAGCAACAACAGCAGCAGCAGCAGCAGCAGCAACTTCAGTACGAGTATTTAGAGAATCTAACGAGCTCGGCAGCAACTTCAGGTGCCATTGCAGCGACAACAACTTTCACAGGCGCTGCAAAAAGTTTCCATCCATATCTGCGGCCCAACAGCAACAACAACAGCAGCAGCAACATCGCAGCATTATCTGCAACAGCAGCAGCAGTAGCGGCAAAAATGTCGACAACATTGTTTGAAACACTCTTGCACAACCAAATAAATTCCAGCCCCACCGCGCCACCAGCAATTGCACCAGCAACAGCAGCAGCAGCATCGGCAGCAACACCCGGCACCGCAGCAACCGCAACAGCAGCAGCAGCAGCAGCAACGGCAGCAGCAGCAGCGACGTCGAATTCCAGCATTAATTCCAGAACTTCATTAGGCGAACAGCCCGCAGTTGCAGCTCCCCCCAATCGGTGAGTTCGAACTAGGTTCTTTGTTTTTTCCTCTTTTTTTGTACTGCCTAATGACTCCTAATTACACTCTAATGATTTGTAGCTGCAGGGAGCTAAAATTCCCGGCTAAATCAGGGGAATGCAGCCCCATTTTTGGTGCAAATTACACCTCGCTTTTCAGTTGGCGATGCAAAGTATGCAATGGTTTAGTCGGCGTTGGAAAATTCTTGAAAAATCAGAAAAGTAGATAAAAGCTTCCTCTGCTTTATTTTGGGTTAGAAAATTGTGGGATCATATAAAGGGATATATGTAATATAAAACAATCAGTTAATTTTATAAGAGTTTCCAGAGCTAAAGCGAATAAATAGCAATTCAAATCAAGGTTACTGAGGTTATTATAAAGGTTTACTTGGTGATGTGTCTGCTTGAGTAAATACAGAAATAGTTCAAAATAGTTCTTTCCAAAAAGAAATTATTTTGTTTTCTACAAAATATAATTTTTTCTTTTTATTATTATTTTTACTATTCCTTTAAAAAAAATATTCCATAAATAAGGAAAAATTCCCAATTGTTAAACTCTTTTGAGGATTCCTAGCCCGCTCCGGCCAATCAACTCGATTTCTTATCACTTTGCATATTACCTGGCCGTTATGGAACATTTCAATTTCCTATAGCCTGGCAGGACGTCACCTGCAAGCAAGTCAACCTGCCACCTAGGAGCTTGCCGCCTCCCCCATTGACAACTTTGGCTATCACATTTCAAATGGTTATTTCTCGGACGTGCGCCACATTTTCTATTTGCGAGCGCTTCCTTTGCCGGAAATTATAAAAAAAACTCCCACCGAATACTTAAACGTTTGGGGCCCACTCTTCAGCCTGATTTAATTAAAATAAGTAATCGTGCGAGAGCGGGGTTGCAAGGCAGATATATATTTAAGGGATGAGGCCTCTGCCATCAAGTGGCTAATGATAATTGGCATTGCATTAATGTTATTAATTGGCGGCAGCCATCAAGGCGACAATTTTCACATAGCCCAAGTCATTGGCGATAATGGCGAATGATTATTGGCAGGACATTGTAATTATAATATTATGCCATCGCCGCAGTGCCCTCCAAGATGATGGTGCTGATGATGATGTTCGGGGCGGACGTTGAAGAAATCGCCGGAAACTCAACTAGCATCTATCCGGCCTTTTCTGCTGTCGTGCTCGGCCATTAAATAATAAAGCTGGAGTTATTAAATTTATGTTGGGTCATTTTTATACTGCCAGCTCAGCCTCCCTGGGTGCGCTCCACTTCTTGTAAATGTATATATTTTCTGCTTCCTCTATCTTTGAGCTGTTTGTTTTTGTTGTGACAGGCGCGGCATAACAAACTGCCATCATAAATTAAGTGCCACGTCACGTCAGTGTCGCCACAATGCACAGTGGTTATAAAGTGGGTTAAAAATAAAGTTATTAAAAAAATACGTGCCTTTTGATGGCTAGATAAAGTGGATAGCGAAGGAGGGAATATTGAGAATAGAAGAGAATTTATGATTACGAATTTATAGATTGAGCTTTGTACTAGGAAAAGGTGATAAGTTTTCATTAAAGTTACAATATATTTATGAAGCTTAAGCTTTTAATTTAAAATTTGTATTTATTCTTGACATTTATTTGAACTTTCTTTCTTTGTAATGCCTAAAACAATGCTAATTTAAGACATAATCTAGAAAAATGCAAATACCGTTTTCTCAGACATTTCTTTTTCATTCGCAGTGGGGATACTTATTTCTTTAGGTATTAAGACTAAAAAATTAACAAATAAAAATCTAAGAAAAATACTTATAGGTTTCTTACAACTTCCAAATGATAAAAAACAAATATTAAGATCTGAGAACCACTGCTCGGCAAACTTTGTCACCTCCCTCCCTGAGGCTCCCAGCTGTTGATTCGCGCATTGAGCTGCCTTACAACATCGTCATCAGCATCATCGTCAAGCTCATTGGCGGCGGTGGTGCTGGAAAACACCTGCTGTCCCTTGGACCAAATCCCCAACTCACCCCCGACCCGCTCACTTTCTGACGCGCTTCAGCTCCCACCGCAGGCGATTTTCTCATTAAGCCCTGGTCGCATTTAAATGAAACTGAATTATTAATGCACAGGCGCAGCCCCGAGAGACCGCCAAGGAGCTGGCTAACTGAGAGGATTCGCTGGAGCTGGAATGGTGGAGAGAAGTGCCACCGAGAAAGAGAGATAGTTAGCTGGGGGCTCACCAGGCTCCCCCAAGGATTCGCGCCTGCCTGAAATAATTGGCTGCCCGACTCCAGGGGCAACACACCTGTCGCTGCTCCCCTCTGTCTCTCTCTCACTTATTTTCCACGCTTCCTTATTTTATTTGGTTTTATATTTAGACTTTTGTTTTTTAAAATTCAAGCCAACACAGTCGATGCGTAAGGGTCTTCTGTTAAGAGATTTATGCTGCAGGCACAGGAATTGCGATCTATTACGGGGGTGTTTCCAATGGGATTTGTTTTAGGGATGACAGAAAAGTATATCCATTAAATCATTAAAAATTCATATAAGATATATATTGGTAATAACTAGAATTGGTTATCGAAATATTAAATGATATATAATTGTAATAATTGAATTTCGTCTGATATTATTATCTAAATAAAATTGTTCTTTTGATTAGTATTCTAGTAGATTAAAGAAAATGCCCCAGTTTGCTTTTAAATATTCGTTTATAAAATTAAATCAAAAATATTTCTAATATCTCTTTACAATGCTCTTTATGTTCATAAATTGTATAAAAATCACCCTCCCCTAGTGCTAAGTAACTCCCCCAATGATACTCCCCGGTCCCATCTCAGATTATTCACCTGCAGGCAGGCCTGAATTTATCACCTTGACATAGACAATTTGGCTCGTCCTCGTTCCGGCTCTAATAGATTAATAACGTTTTGTCATTCGATGGCCCGCGGCTGCCTTGGCGCTTTTCACGGCCTTTTCGCTGAGTGTCACGGGGTTTTCATCTCGCCGATGTAGGCGTCTCATAACTGGATAAAGGGGAGTAAGGAGAAGTCGACGGTGCTGGGGGTAGATGGATGGCGGCTGCAAGCGCTGGAATTACTTACGCAGGAAATTGGAAAATGAAGAAATTTAAAAGTAAATTGGAAGTAATTTCCTAAATGGCATCGTTTCAGATGACTCCGTGCGATAGCCTGAGTTAATAATGAAACCGAAACGGGGGGCGAAAAGTGTCGCTCTGTGGGCGGAGATATATGGAAATTTCAATTGCCAGCCCAAAAGTATGCGCTGCATAAATTGTATTGCATTAGGTATTCAGATCGGAGATAAACACGGAGGGAGAAAACGGATATATGGCCATTACATTACATTAATTTGGATTCTGCGTTCATACAATTTATGTACTGTATAAGGAACTCTGGGGAATTTCTTGAACTTAAAATAGATTCCATTAATACATTTAATTCTATAATCATTTCCTGAAAGTATATATTATGATATAGTAAAATATTTATTTTAAATCGGGCCATTGTGTGCATGATCTACGTTAAGGTTCCTTGTAATGTATTTATGTTTTAGTTAATTTATTAAGTTGTAAGGTTTAATGTTTTATTAAAGGTCATACACATTGGTAACTTCAAGTCAAAACTTTTTAATTTTATTAGCATTTCCTATTTATTTAGACCAATTATCTCTGATTCTTAAAGAGTTAACTTGTTCTTTAGAATACGTCTATTTAATTTACATATTTTAAACCTAGAATTCCAGTCTAAAGTGTCAATAATGTCTTACAAATCAAAGTCTAAAGATCCCCCATTCCATTGTGTAAAATTCGACTGAAATCCCCATAACTTCCATTAAATCAATCTCGAAAATTCCTCAGTCACTTCACTAACTCCACAACTAACCCGCTGAGCCAATTAAGTGCTGAAATTTATTGGGCCAACTGCTTGACAACTTCTGCTCACGGCAAATCAGCTTGGTAACAGGGGCCTCCGGCAAAATTGACAGCCAACCAAAAGTCAATTTCGTACACCATCAAGGGCACCCAATAAAGCCCCATTAGGAGCAACAACATTGACTGGGAAATTGGGAAACGGGCGAGGGGATAAAGGAGAAGGGCAGAAGGCTGAAGCCAGAAGGGGAAACTTTTTCGGCAGCACACAAAAACCGACTGAAAGTGACCTCAAAGTGGAGCGTTCAATGCGTTGCCAGTCACTCAAAGACCCACATCCCCGCCGGAGTCCTGAAAAAACTCCCTCTTCTCGACTGCGGATTCGGATTCAGAGACTGGTCAGCCACAAAACAAAAGTAAAAACGTTTACAACTTTTTAGATTAGATTAGTTTGCTAATAACAATTAGTATTTGTATTTTATGCTGTTAGCCAACTTGGGTTCAGAGTCAGAGTCAGTGGAGAATGGTCATGCCCCCGGGTTGTGTCTCTATTTCTCTCTTTTTTATGGTCATTAGCAAATGAAGTTAGGAATCGGAGACTGGAGGGTTTGGGAAACAATATGTTGCCTATAAAAGTTCAATGGAAAAGTTGTGAACTTCCAATTTGAGATTTGTAATCACTTTATTAGCGAGTGATGGAAGGCAGTTCCTTTATTGTGAAATTAAAATGATTAATTTCAATACCATAACATATTCCATAGGTTTCCTAACTCAAAATCTCAGTCATGTAGCTGTTACTCAAAAATAATGACAACAAAATAGGAATTTATCAAAATTACCATGGGAAAGTCGCTGGATGTCGTGGTCTTCGGGGCCGCGACCATCGAGTACATAACGTGAGCTTTTTATCGGAGATTTAAACTAGGAAATAGCTAAACTCTGTGTCACAACCCCCTAGGCATGTGGAGGAGCTGCCCAGGCCCGGGGAAATGGTATCCGGATTATACATGGAGGCCTGCTTCGGTGGCAAGGCGGCCAACCAGTGCGTGGCCGCCGCCAAGCTGGGCGCCACCACAGCTCTGGTGGCCAGGGTGGGCCAGGATCTATCCGGCGACGAATACCTGGACTACCTGGAGCAGCAGTCGGTGGACGTGGAGAACGTGCGGCAGGTGAAGCACATTCCAACGGGCATGAAAGAGATTGCCGTTTCGGAGGAGGGACAGACCTACCAGATCACTGTGCCCGGAGCCAATGCCTCCCTCACCGCCAAAGACGTGGCCATGTCCAAGAAGGCCTTCCGCAATGCCAAGGTGCTTCTCTGCCAGCTGGAGACGGAGCCGAAGGCCACCATGTGTGCTCTGCGTCAATTTAAGGGCGTCTCCATCCTGCATGTCTCCCCCATGCGTAGGGAAGTCCCCAAAGAGATCATAACCTTGCCGACGATTTTGGTGATGAACCAGCTAGCCGCCGCCCATCTGGCAGAATTGGAGGAGGTGCAGACCCTGGAGCAGGCTAGAGATGCAGCCGAGATCATCCTGGCCAAGGGAGCACGCAGCGTGATCATCACGATGGCCGACCAGGGGGCAGTTTACATGTCCGACCGGAAGAAGGAGGGATTGTGCACCCATGTCCCGGCGGCCGATGTGCCCCACGTAGTGGACTACTCGGGCGTCGGCGATGCCTTCGTGGGCAGCCTGGCCTACCACATAGCCCAGTATCCCAAGCTCAGCCGGGAACACCACATCTGTGCTGCCCACTCCTGTGCCGCCTACTCTATGGGCGGGCAGGGCACTCAACCAAGTTTCCCGGGCAAAGAAGCCGTCAAAACCGATCTGTGCCTCTCCTCGCCCACCTTTAATGTCATCCCAGAATCGAAAAAAACGCGACACAGCTTCTTTGAGCGATTCGGAAGAAAATTTAGCACGCGCTTCTGCTAGACCACCACCAGGTCCGCCTCCAGAGGGGCCCGGAGCAGGTGCTCAACCTTCAGGAGAGCGTTCAGCTGCAGCTGAGCCGCCAGAAGAGCCTGTGGCAGCTCCTCCGCCTAAAGAAGAGCCTGTAGCAGCTCCTCCGCCTCCAGAAGAGCCTGTGGCTGCACCTCCACCTCCTGAGGAACCTGTGGCACCGCCACCGCCTCCAGATGAACCAGAGGAACCTACTAAGTCCAAAAAGAATTCTAAAAGGGATTCCAAAAAGGATTCCAAAAAGAAATCTGTAGCAGAGCCTTCACCAGAAAAACGAAATACCAACGAAAAGGTCGAGGAAGAACAACCAACACCTGAAGCTACTAAAACTTAATCGAATCCAAAAGAAAACTAACAAGCTATTAGAAAAATAATCCAAATATTTAATAAATATTTCTTAAGGGAGAACATATAAATTTTATATAAAAGGCTCTAAGGAAATTAAATAAAACACCTCTGCAATCCCTGATAATTTCTAAAAAACCTTTTCGTACTTTTTGGAGGCTGCTTACAGGGAATATTCCTTTTGTGAATTGATTTTGATTAAGATCTTGCATTTTCTTTATAGAATTAAATCAAATAAAACATTTTCCATTACAGTGACCACAGTCCCATGGATGATGAGCTCTCCATCAAGTCCGAGCTGGTTGTCATGGAGACCAACAGTCCGGATCCCAGCAAGGATCAGCCGGATGCGGACAACATCAAGATGTTCGTGGGCCAAATACCCAAGACCTGGGATGAGCCGCGTCTCCGCCAGAAGTTCGAGCAGTTTGGTCCCGTTCACACGCTGAATGTCCTGCGGGACAAGGTCACATCGATTAGCCGAGGTGAGTGCAAGTAACATAACACCGTTCCCGGGCATACAGATGTGCGGATTAGCCGGGGGTTCAATCAAATTTTACAATCTCCATCAATTGCGGTCCCCGGGCTCTGGGCTACGCGGCCAAGCATCAAGTAATATGATTATGCTGATGGCGAGGCGAACGCATCAACATTAAAAGTTGCTCCCCGTCCAGGTGTTGAGGGCGGCTGACCAAAGTTTTGGCTCTGGCCGGGGTAATTGGCCATAATTGTGCGTGTATAAACGGGAAAAACTTCCACACACACTCACTCCCAGCTCCAAGCACACATGAGTGCAGGATGTAGGACACGAGCATGTTGCTCTGGTTAATTTTGGCTGTATTAGAATAATATGCGCATTTGCTTGCAAACTTTCCTCGCCAGCGAAAAAGGTAAATTCCATTATGCATATTTATGGTCCAGACTCTGGAGGGGTTGGTCCTGGCCAAACCTATGTGTGCGTGTGGGTAGATTAATCCTTGGAGCAAGGTGTTCGAGCACGGCTAACACGATGATAGCCGCCAGGAGTGCGGTTGTGGTGCTGCGATGTCGGAGGAGGATTATAATTTAATCTGCGTAATGGACCTGTGGATAGCTTAGATGGGTCCAGGTCGCAGGGTTGAAGCAAACAATTTTCCGGAAGTTCAATAAGTAATCCGATAGAAGTAAATTAAAAGTTCAAGTGGAGGTATAGCAGGAAACTTTGAATAAAAAAGAAAAAAATGTGTATTAAAAATATGTAATTCTTATATGTGAAATATATTATAATTTGTTAAGAATTTAAAGTACACAAGTTAATATAAGGTTTATTGGGAAGAAAAGATATGTTTCAACTAGAGATTCAAATCATTAAAGCAAACTTTTATTACTTGAACGAAATATTTAAAACTGCTTAAAAGGAAATCAGTATAATTTATTTATAAAGTCAATAAAGCTCTTGCAGAAATATTCATCTGAAGGAACTTACATAAACCCTGCCCTTAGCCACACCCAGTCGTAGTCCCCCATTAATTTTTGTCCATGTCACATATTCTTTGCATGGCTTGCATGAAGCGCCCGTAACGTGTCCAAAAATCCGCATGCCAAGCCTTGTTGCATATAGATTCTATATTATATATAATATAAGCCTTTATACCTTTAAGCCTTGATTAAACTGTGCCAGATGCATGATAAATAAAGCTGAAAAAATATATATGACAAGAGAAGAGCATAACCTTCTAATGGTCCCCAGTAAATAATTAGTTAATGCATCTGACTTAACAGGGTGCCACAGAAAAATTCTACATCTTTGAATTAGCTTGGAAAAGTGCCTACAAATTAGCATACTTTTAGGCGCCTTTTCAAGTGATTTCAAAACTTAAGCAGGGTTTCTCAATGGCACCCCTCTATATATAATATAATATAATATATAGTACGTTCGTTCTGTATCATATGTTCTTGTGTGCAACTGTCTATCGATTCGTTTGATTTGTATTCGATTTGTATTCGATTGTTTCATTTTGTTTGCAGGGTGCTGTTTTGTCACCTACTATACAAGAAAGGCCGCCCTGCGCGCCCAGGATGCGTTGCACAACATCAAGACCTTGGACGGGGTAAGTACATCCCCTACATTGACCCCCCCACATCCCCACTCCACACACACAAATACACACATACAGACAGTCAAACCAAAACACCGATACACCGATACACCCCTATATCATCCCTATATCATCTATGTAGCTTCTGAGTTCTGCCCGTTTTCCTGTTCTCTATGTCCGTGTATGTGTGCGTTTCTTTTCGTATTTTGCGTATGTGTGTGTGTGTGCGTGCCTATGTGTATGTGTGTGGCTACACACACACACATGCACATACATTTATAGCAAGTGTTGTAACTGTTTGTACGCCCTTTTGAATAATACAGCTTGAGAAAGTCAACCGCTTGCGACCCTCCGATCGATCGATGACATACTTTCCATGCATGGTTTTTCGGGAAGGGAGGCGGGTATTGGGTGTCTTGCGAGGGTCCTGCAACGGATCCCGGGCTGTTGGTGTATGGCCAACACAAAATGTAATCATCAGTCAATTAGTGGATTCAATTATTGAGGACAATCTCATTGTTAACGTATTAAATGAAGCGTTCCACGCACAAGCAAACAGACTAAGATTCCAAAGGGGGCGGGAGGGACTTCGATCCGGAAAGGGATATGGCCGGGTGGCTCTATCCACTGAGTGGATATATGACCCTGCACACTGATACACAGAATGCGATAATTATATAAAAATCTATATTACTTATAGGTTAAAAGAATTGCTCATTTTATTTTATTTTAATTTGTAGAAGCTCCAGAAATATTTAAAAAAAAGTTTTCAACTTAAAATTGTCTTCAAATAAAAAGGCATTAATTGTAACTGCAATAAAAGTATGTAAAACAAGTTAATATTTTTTTTTACCAAACTAAAACCCTTCAAAAACAATTCTTCTTTAACAATAAAATAAATCGAATAATTCCTTACACAATTCGAGACCACTGTTGGCACTCGCACCTTGATTTACATATTCAAATCGTTAATGGAAAATCCATATAGGAACGTTTGGCTGCCACTAAAACAAGGACCCACACATCCAACTTAGGGCGGGAAGGAGGACACACACACACATAGACGTGAAAACAGGAGCCTGGTCAAATGGCGCCACGTGTGTAATTGTCAAAATAATGACCACATGGCCCCCAACTCCCACAGTTGGTGTGTGTGTGTGAGTGTGGTGGCAAGGTGGATCTTTGTTTGTGTAAGTAAGTGCCTGCCTGAATGTCCAGGTATGCGTGCCAGTGTGTGTGTGTGGGTGTGAGCGTGTCTGATCCTTTAATGCATTTGGCAGGCTGCCCTCAGCAGCAAGGACAACGGACATGGGACGACGGGCGTCGTACATCGATGCCGACAGCCACATCGAGGTCCTCGTCAGCTCCGAAGCTACTTAATTTACCTGAAATAATCGATAGGTAAACAGACGTTAAAATGTCCGCATTTCCACACACTCGCTCACACGCTTGGGGAGAGGAAAAGCTCGGCCACAATAAATATTTTGTTTTGAACTGCCCACTGCTGGCCATGTGAGTGTGTTCGGGTATTAAGTGTCCTGGTGTCCGGTGTCCTTTTTCTTCCCATTACTTTTTGACACGTGTGAAAAGACACAGTTGCCGCCCCGGAGTGTGTGAGGGAGAGGAAGGAAAAGAGGGAGATGGCGGACTTAAGTGGCGAGCCTGAAAGTATGCCATGAAAAATGTATTTTACAATTTTGACTCTTAAAAGGTAGCGACATTTGTGAGAATTTAACGAGATTTTGTATTTGAGATTGTACTAAAAACCCACCTCAATAATTGACAACAAAAAGCTTAATTTATTAGACTTAAAACCTAAATTATTTAAAAGTTACGAGAGATATATTTAGATTTTAGTGCAACTAAATTTTTTTAGCTTTCAATATCTATTTCCCTTTGAATGTTATTTAAAAATCTAGAAAAAAAACATATTTTTTAGCACTTAAACGAGATATATATATATTTTTATATATATATTTTAAAACAATTTAAATCACACAAAAGATTTTGTAACTTTATGAAAAGAATATAAAGCACGTAATTAAATTATTTGTACCAACATTGATATAAAAGTCCAAGCCGGTTCTGTTCAGTGTTTGAAAAACCATTATTCAGATAAATGTTATTCTTTTTCTATTTTTGAGGCCAACCCAAAAACTAACCACAATATTTTGACAGCTAATTGACAATCGAAAAAGGACGAAATAGTAAGATGCTGCAAATCGCATTACAGCCTCGATTCCATTAAATTGAAAAAATTGAAAAGGGTAACCCGGGCAGGACTCGACTAAACCAAACAGAAACAGACACTTGGCCGGATCCACACTAGCAGGACTCCGACGAACAGACAGCTAAATGAAATGCCAGAAAAGGCAGACGGCCATTTTACTCATTCAACTGTCAATTTTGAATAATAGAGCAGCAAGATGGCGCAACAATGAGGGGGGTCTGAAGCTGGACAAGGACCAAGGACCAAGTACCAGAGGCGGTGACATTCCCTCGTAATTTGTGCAAAAGCCTTTTGACTTCCCCGGACTCTGACCGGGGTTAGGATTCAAAGAGGGGATGTGGGCAGGCCGGCCTCAACCCGTAAGCATTTTATTTCAATTTGCTGAACATCATTCACTCATTCAGAGTCACTTTGTCCGGACTTTTTCCCACACCGCCGTCGCCGCTTGCCAAAGGCAAAAAAAAAAAAAAGTTTCTTGCAATTGAAGCTCCATTTTCTAATATCGTTGTAAGTATTATTATTATCGTTTCCGCTCCTCGAACCGTTTGAATGAAAAGTTAATTGAAATCAAAGTAATGGCCACTGCTTGGCAGGGCCAAGGACCAAGCGCCAAGGACCAAGGGACCCTGGAACCCAGGGACCTTATCAGTTTGCCCAACGAATGTAAAATAAATGGGAAATTTGTTAAAAGCATCGCATTGAATTGCATTTTTCAAGTGCTAATGGCGGCGTTAATGAAATGGCTTCCCCGGCTCCTCCTTTTTGTTTCATTTATCTCTGCGTCCTTTTCCGAGCTATTTCATTAGCACTTTACATTTGCAATGGCCCAAAATCAAATGTAATGAGATCGAACACCACTTCAATAAACTAATGAAATCATTGTTGATCTACAGCGAGTCATAGTCGGTTTGGTTGGTTGGTTGGTTTGACTTATTTGGCTTCATTGGGTTGGTAAATATGGCAAAATTCATATTTTATGGAAAATCTCAGTGGAAAAATTAGTTTGTTAAATAAAATCCTAGGATAATTGACCTTATAAATGCCTCGAATTTTCTTAATATATTAAATATAATTTGGAAATTGATTCAAAATTATTTTGTGCAACTCTGCAACTCAAACAAAAACACTAAACCATTTTCTAATCCAAGAGCTGGGCCTTCCAATCACATATCCCAAACTTATTAGCAATTTTTTAACAATTCTCTATTTTTTCCTACTCTTTTTCTCTTTGACAGATGCACCATCCCATTCAGATGAAGCCGGCGGATAGTGAGAACAGAAATGGTAAGTTTCTCTTTAGATACTCGTATCCTTTCGGGGCATATTGGCCCTTGCCCACGTCTCGTTCCCCCCCGGCTGTCTGTCTTTTTCTCCTGGCAGTTGATTGCCTGTTCCCGCTTTTTTTTTCGTACAGTGTATGTGAGTGTGAGCCTTCGGGCTTAATCACAAGCTTGCATCAAGGATGAGGGGTGTAGTGTCTGTATTTGATTACACAAAACACAGCCGGCAAAGGAATTCGAGGTTCGAACAGGGCAATGCGGCAATGAAAATGAATAATGCTCAAACTGACAGGACGAGTGAGAAAAAAAAGAAGAAAGGAGGAGCAGAATGGGGGCGACTAACTGGCTACAGTCCGGGTATTAGTTGGATTGTGTGAGACCAATAAATCGATTAGGATATGTGCTGAAAAGAACAGGGAAAACCCATTGAAGTCGTTCGGGCAAAGAGTTTCAACAAAAAGAAAACTGAGGAGCAATGAAATATTACTCTCACAAGAAAAGCGGTTTAAGCTCGAAACTTGAAAGGATGTTTGAGAAATAAATGCTATTCGCATTTAATATTTCTTTAAAAAGTTTTAAAGCAGCTCAAGAGGTTTTTATAATGTTAAACATTTAGTTACCCTGAGAAACTATTTATTATAGCTACATCTTACGAAATCCAATTAACTAATTGGCAAGAACCTCAGCGAGCAAGACACGTTGACATGTCACCCTTTCCTTATCCCTTTTTCGCACTGCGGAATACAAATCGGAAAATCGTTATTGTGTCTTTTGCCTATCGCAGGAATCGGAAAGCGATTGCCCTGAATGTCCTTCTTCTGTCTCCTTCTTGCACTCCACTTATGCCCTGCGTTTCCGCTTCCGTTTTAGCATGCGTGTGTGTCTGTGTCTGAGGGACTCCTGGCATTTCTTGTTGTCTTTGGACTGACTCGAGTGCAGCGGAAATGTTTAGGGCATCGTTCGCATTCACATCGATGTCCATCGATTGTTGTTCCCTTTTGTGTCTTCCCTTTTCCCCTCTAACATAATTGCTTTCCTTGGTTTTCCCCTATTGTGTACAAGTGCCTCAAGGGCCAACTACCTCGGGTTAGAGATGGGAAAAGTATGGATATAACAATGATGTATTCATATTTTAACAAATTATATGTTAAATATATATATTTTGTTTGATAAATCTGTTCATATTTATACAACATTTAAAAATGTTGTCGACATATCGATATCGATTATACCGATAATTAAAAACTCAATTTTTATTGAAAATATTTTTGCGAGCATATTGATCAGGAGTTTGGAAAATTCTATTTTTAATAGTAACACTTTTACACTCTTCTCTACATCATAGACTGATCTAAAAACCAGTTTGAGAATATTCTTGTCACTGTATGTTAGTTTTTTTTTCGATTGCGTCAAGTGTGTGTTCGCGTGACAAAAATAAATCACAAAATTAAAAATACGTAACAGCGAGATTTTATGGTAAATTAACGAAAAATTGGCACCCATCTGAGCGAGAATCTCTCTCTGTCTCTCTCTGAGTTCTCAACGTATCAGTCGGTTTGCGTTTGGTTTCGGCGATTTAATAAACGAGAATATTAACAAATAACGCTGCCCAAAATCTAAATGAATGAGGTGTGTGTTTTTGCAACCAGAAGTGTCCGCTGTTCAATTTGGCGGACAGTGTCCAAATGTCAATGTATTGTCAAAATGCACTCATTTGTGATTTCGCTTAAGATTATCAAGAAATTAATTGCCGAAGCCAGCGAAAGAGGAAGCCACAACATAATAATCGAGGAAAATTAAGCATTTTTGAAATAGAAATTATAAATGCTCTTATATAAAAATAGTTATAATATAAACTTATTATGATTACCTTTTACTCCTTTTACAAAACCCTCTTACCTTTTTTACTGTACAAATTATATTTTATTAAATTTTTAGTTGAAAAATAATGGCAATTTTCTCGTTGTTTTAATTGATTTCTCCCAAAATTAAATATTTTTTGTAATTAATATTTTGTGAGAGGATTGAAAATTTAAAAGTCCTAATAAAGCCTTCATGCCCATTTCGGATAGTGTATCTGAGCAAAAAACAAATGCCAAACATTTTCAAATGCCACACAAATTTCGCAAATGCAACAAGTGCAAGATTCGCCTTAGTACACACAGATACAACCACCGCCCACCGCCCCTTTTTCACCATATCTGTCCTTCTCTTTCTATCCTAGTCCCGTCTCCCTTGCACGTGCGTGTTTTGTGCGAAATGTTTTGGCGACACTTGACAAAATGCCAGAAATTCTAAATACTTTTAGCTGCCGTTTGTCGTCGACGTTGTTGCTGTCCGCCTTTTTAGCCTGCCCTTTTGGCTTGGCTTAGTTGCTTCTTGTTGCCTCTTCTGGCATCTTACGTCTCTTTCTGCTGGCGTCCATCGATTGTTGCCCTCTCTGTCGCCCGTTTTAGCCATCTGAAATCATCCCAAATTAATGAGATGCGAACAAACTGCAACTAGATATAGATATATACGCTCGTACGTACGAATTTATTTATGAACACAATTTTATTTCTATGCCTGTTGGCTTTCAAATTAATGGGTTTATTAATTTGTGAATTGTCAGGCGCTGACAGCGTCGAATCAATTTCAAAACACAGCTTGAGCTTAAGAGGAGGAAATTAAATTAATTAGGGAAATACAATGTATGTTTGCCAAACAAAATGGTTTATGATTATACACATTTTTAGGTTTTAGCTATACTAGAAAAATATTAAAACTACCCAGTACCCAGTAATTATTTAATTAAAATTTGCAGGCTTAGCCTTTTGCAATTAAAATTGACACACATAAAATAACAAAAAGCTTCTCATATCTTTACAATGACAAGCTAATTAATATTTTCTGTCACTTAAGCATCCGTGAGATTCTTGGGGAGTTAGGAATTTAAATGAACGTCTCTCAGGCGGTATCTTCAGATCTGAGAATGCATTTTCATGTTTGCAATTTTCAGCCCGCAGTTGTGTGTGACCTGGTATCTGCCAGATACTCAGATACGCGCTTGCTGGTCGCATTAGCACACTTTTCGATTCAATTATAAAGCCTTCTGCGGGCCTATCCAGCGAAAACAAAGCGCTTTTCTATGTTCGGCGAGTTCAGCGAGGCTTTCAAAGACCGTTCTTCAATTGATTTTTGCGATCACTGCACAGAGAGAAAAATATAGGACTAGAATGATGATGAAAAATGATTTAAATTGAGAGATTCCGAAATTCTATTTTGTTCTATAATTCCCAACACATTTCCCTTATATCCATTTGAGACTTGAGTTACTTTTTCTGCTGTGTGCTTGACGTGATCGCTCGCTTAGCCAGATAGATATAGATATGGATACGCCCAACACAACGCCCCGCATCGACCAGATACACAGATACACTGTATCTGTATCTGGGATGGCTCGTTTTTTGTAGCTCTGATGTTAATTGCTCGCGTCTCGAAACCTTTTAGGTCGTCGCGATCTTGTCAAGTGAGCACACAACTTTGACTTGGCATTAAATGTGTTAGAAGCTCTCAGACCTGGGATGGGTTGCACATGGGGCGTGAATGGGGGACGAGCTACGAGCTGGGGGGCAGTGTTACATGCGGGGCAACTCGTTTAGTGAGACGTGAGAAAGAGCTAAATGCTCAGTGATTTATGTAATGTCATTGCAGCCAAAGCAGTAAAGTTTTAAATTTAGTTTTTTAATTTATGAACACATAAAGCTATGGTCATTTAGGTAATGTCAAAATAAACGGAAGAGAAAAAAGTGGAATGTAAATGTATCTATTTAACATTTTCTCTGAATATAACCCATTTCTTTTAAAAATTAATAACATTTCCAGAGTTCCCTTATTTGTAATACAAATAATTATCAATCATAAATGAAATTTAATCAATCGTTGCAAATCCACGTTTCAATCACGTATCAGAACAGGAAAAACGCTGAGTCAACCCGGCACTAAACCGAAAGAGAGAGCCATACTGCCATAGAGAGAGAGGGAAGTGGCTGAGCGAGGGAGAGAGAGCTCATATATAGTGTCAACCGATGATGACTCCGCAAGCAAACATAAATAAACAAACAGCTAAAGGCAGGCAACGAGCGTGGCTAATTAGCTTTCTGGCGAGCGAGCCACAAGTGTCCGAAACAGCTGTTCTACCAGAAAGAGAGAGACCGAGAGAGAGAGAGAGAGCCGGCAAGTGCCGATGGCGTTGCCAGCTCTGAAACAATTTCAAAAGTGCAGCGCAATTGATCGGCGGGGCGAAGTGCCCGCGGCGCTTTTGCTTTGCCGTTCAGTCTTCACGCGGGACTCTCTTCAGTCAGTCGGTCGATCGTGGATCGTGGATCGTTGATCGCACTATAGATTGTCGATCGTTATTCGCTATTCGTTAGTCGCGCACCAGTATCCGCTAGATACGTGCTGTAGTTGTCGCCAGTTGTCATTCATTCGCGGCACGTATCCGTATCTCGTATCGTGGTTGGTTCCCCCTAAATGATATAAATGAAATTCTTTAAATTAAATAAATCTACGTCGCCTTAATTGAAAAACGGAACCGCTAGCCGCCGCGCAGAGTATCTCGAACTTCTCGATATTGATAAACTATTGGCACAGCCAATTGATTGAAACGCTTTCCTCTCCATCATCTGACGCGATATAAGTTTATTCGTGCGGCATGTACTTAATCATCGTTGATTCAGTAATTGGGAAAACGATTTGGAAACTGACAACTGTGTGCGGTGTGGCAACAAATTGTTAATAACAAATGCAATTGGTTGCAAGAAATCAAACAATAATGTGCTCAATGATATTACATAAATTGTGAAATGTGGACTGTTTTAATTGAGACTTCAATGAGACCTTGAAAGTGGTCTTAAGTTTTGCCCGAGAATGCTTGAAAATAATTTACTTGATATTTAAAATTGATGGGTGGACTTTAGGTATAATATTTACCTTAAAACTGATCACAAAATATTGCAAAAATAAATTTATAAACAATGTTTTATTTAACCAACCCACAGAAAATACTTTTGATTCAGGTGGCCAATACAAATTATTTTAAATATTCAAAATCCTCTAGATAAAAGTCACCAAAAATATATTAAATTCCGCATTCTCTCTCTTCAATCTGTTGAAAATCCCTGAGCGATATACTCAAGAATTTTCACATAAATAATTCATAATTTAGCCAACATTAAGTTAATAGGTTTGAGAAATCTACCGCAAAGAAATCCGGAAAATATCGGGGCTAGCATACGTCGTACATATTTCAATTTCGATTTCGAGGGGGACCAAAAATAAATGCCATTAAAACACTAATTTCCTATGCCAGAAGAACAGCGGAATCCGCCGGCCGCAGGCCAAGCTATTGGATTTGTCATACCGTGTGGCAATTGCCAAAAAGTAAACACCGACAATATTTGACAAAAAAAGATTGTTGAAATCGTCAACGAAAACGAAAACGAGCCAAAGCCAAAGCGAATAATTAAATGCAAAAGGAGCAAAAACCCGAATCAGCTAAACAAATAATAATCTTGGCTTGCAGCTTGAGTCATTCTCCTCCGCCGGCTTCTCCCAGATTCTCTACATAGTTCCTCTCTCCTCTCTTTCTCTCGAACCGGCTCAACCCAACCAGTTTTCAATTCATTTCCATTATTATTATTATTTTTTTGCGCAAAGAAATTAGCTTTTTCCCCGGCTCTGTTTATATAAGTCAAGTCAGCTGTTTAGTGTTTATGTTTGCAGTTTGTTTTGCTTTGGAGAATCTCCTATCTGAATCTTTGAATCTCAGCTAAAGCCCAACCCGAGATACTTTGGAAATTCCACAGAAATCGGAATCGGTGAAATTTTCCTAGGTTGCGTGTTGAAAGTGCGTTGCATTCTGTGTGGCAATTGCAGTTGCATTTTCGCAGTGGCATTTTGCAGTTGCACTTGCAGCTGCAGTTTGTCATGTGTGGCACAAGACATTTCTTACGCTTGACGAGCGGTAATTGAAATATGTGAATAATTGCTAGATTTGTGAGCCAAAATGGCAAGCGGCATGAAAGGAGCCAAAGAGGGGGAGAGAAGATTCACTGCAAAGCAGGGGATATATAGCAAAACCCGGAGTTGGTTTATGGATGCAATGAGGCTTAAAGTAGATTGATCTGGCTTGCGTTAATATCAGGGAATGGTGTCTCTCTGGAGCACGTTTTTATGAGCTATCGCGAACGAGTGCAAAACCAGTTAGCTACTTAAGAGCTCTAGTCGGCTTTAATTTTTGTTTGTCAGGCATTTATTAAGCAATTAAGACGTAGACACTATCTGTAAATAGATTATAGACCAATAGAAGTTGTTTCAAAGATTTTAAAACTATTCTATTGAGATAGATTTCCAAAGGTACTCAAAGGTTCTTGAACATTCATAAATTATTTACTAACTTCTTCCTAGAGTCAGACTTCCTATTTTCTCATAATTAATAAACTCTTCGGTCAATCACTTAACTTATTTCTTAAGCAATGCATTTTGCACAAAAACCCTTTGCCTTTGCATTTGCAGAATGAATTGCAATACCTTGACAATTGTCATTGTTTGAGCTGTTAGAATTATGCATATTTTCATGGACCCTTGTGGCTGTTTGTGGCGGACACAATGGACCGGCAAGCTCTTCATTGGTCTTCCAATTAGGTGTAGACAATGATGGGAAAAAAAGTGCTGTCGAGAACGACATTGTGCAACGTTCGAAGTTCTTGGCAGGCAGCCGAGCCGAGAGCCGAGGGCCGAGGGCCGAGAGTTGAAGACAACAATTAATTGAAGAAATCACGCACGCCCAAAGCGGGCAGAGAGGGGCGCCGAAGGGGCTATAAATTCTATGGAAATGGGGGAATGTGATGTGACAACCGATTCCACGATGACTACTGACGGACAAATACGGCTAACGGGCTACGGACTACGGACTACGGGCTCTATGACCCAAAAGAACCAAAGGCACAGAGGAGCAGGCGACGTGTTTTGCATACTAACAGATACAAATCGTATTATGTATGCCCTGCAGTTGTGCCGGCCTTTATGGCCATCTTTCACTCCAATTGTGGACGTCAGCCGGCGATCCTCGCTCTCCTCGCTTTTATTATTTCTGCTTTCTGATTCTGCCTGTTGTTGTGCCTCTCCCTTCAATCAGGGAATTTTAATTATTATTTTCAATTATCGAAAATGGCCTGTGCGTCGTCTGTTCTTTTCAAGTGTTCTTTCCCCCATTGTATCTGCATCTGTATCTCCGTAATTAGGGGGCGTATTGTTTTATAATTCCACCCCTCGGCCCAGTCCAGCCAGCACTTGTTGCGGCGGCGGCATATGGCTCGGCTTTGGTTTTGTTTTCCATTCGGTTTTAATTAAATTTACCATTCACAGAGCCAGCGCGATAAGAAGGGCATCAGTGGCGCCATTGAATTTCTACCGGTTCTCGAGATTTATTCTAGGCCTTACTGATATCTAGATATTCTATATATTGTTTATTGTAAGTCTACCTCTTCAAGGGTCAGCTGACCAAAAGTGTTTACAATTTTCTGCTGAATTGTGATCCAGCTTGCCCAGCTTTTAGCTTTGAGCTGTTAACTGATAAATTAAACAACTGCCGAGAATGCGACGGACTGTCACTGGCTGAAATGCGAAACGAAACGAAAATAAACAAAAACCCAGACCCCAAACCGAAGGCCTCTTTCAGGTAGAGGTTCCGTCACCGAGGAATATGAGTGTTTATGGAAATATTTAAGAATATATACGACCTGAACGTGTAACATATGCAACGGCTGATTCCGCTGATAAATGGGAAACCAGAGACAGAAATCCGGATTGAAGTTGAGATATAGGAAGTATCTTATGGGTTTTTAATCAGACTATTTTGAAGGAAATTTAAGGAAAATTAAGGAAATGATAAATGTTTCAAATACCTAGGCTTACTTTACTTCCTAAACAAACTCTTTAACATTTCCTACAACTGCACTTTAAAGGTTCATTCAATCTTCATATTTTCCCATTTCCCAAGCACAATTCCGAAGCCAGCACGCGTTTCTTATTGCCATTTTGACACAAAGCCGAAAGGCAGCGACAATAATGATAATATTTTTTTGTATTCGAACTGTTCGCTTCTGTTGCCGTTGCTATTGCCGTTGACGTCGCCATGCGGCTCATCGTGAACTGAGTACTGAGTACTGAGTACTGAGCACACAATGGCTAAAGTACATACGCGATACAACTACAACTACAACTACGAGCTATAGCAACAAAAATCAAGTAAAATAAACCGCAGAACGAAGCGCAAAAACGGCAGCGAAAAAATAAGCGTCGCCAGCAGTTTGTCACTCAATCGCCCAGACATCAGTCGCGTTTTCGGATCGACTGCGGACAAAATACACAAAAAACCCGAACCAAAAAATACCAGCGACAAATCGTCGAAATTCCCTAGTCTAGTATCTAACAGATACTCTCAAAATCGGAGACGTGCCGCTGAAATCGGGAAGAGAACAAAATATAAGAGCGATTTGTGGGGCTAGTTCGAAAAAGTGGACGGAAATTACAGCCAGACGCGCACGCGCGTGTCAAAGTTGAAGTTCAAGACGTGTGATCGATTCCCAGGTGAATTTGTCGGGGCCCGACTTGCAGTCAGTGAAAAATCGGAAAGAATACGCAAATTAAGCGCGTTTTTCGAATGTGTGTAAATGAGGCTTTGAAATGCACATAGCATTTGCATAATTAGCGTACGATAAGAACTTTGCTTGGATCGGTACTGGAAAGTACAGTGAAAAGTATTTTAGATAGATTTTTGCTAAGGGAATGTATCAGAAAGAATGTCAGGGTATATTAAAACCTTTTATTAGAATTATTTTTAAAGATTATTGCTCCTATAATTCGATACAGTTAAAAGAAAGGCACTTCTTCTACTTTGGCTGATTTACAAAATATTCTACGAATGGCATTCTGTAAACACCTTTAATAATTAATAAACATAGGCATTAAATTTTAATATAAAATTGGTACCCATTATGGAAAGAGATTAGATAAAGAACCATAAAAGAATAAGCTATTTCCACATAGGGAAGACTTCTTAAATTTATTTTCTTAAGCAATTTCTATACACTTTCCCTCATAGCCATTTCCCACTGCTGTTATAGATATCATGAACTTGTTGCCTAACTCTATATATATACCTGTGAAAATAAGCCCCTGGTAATCGTGTTGAAAATAATTGAATCCGCTGTGAATACAGAACAGCTGATGATGGGCTCCAAGGGGAAGCTCTAAAAAAATGCTAGGGGAAACGGTTCGGGGCTCGCAACAGCCAATATATACACATATATATTTAAGTTGGCAAATATAACAGACAAAAGGCGATTTCCGATCCAATTGGCGTTCCGGCCGAGTGACTCGAGTGTGTGAGCTTGGAACAAGGTGTGCCGCCGGGCCATATAAATAGTCTTCATCCGTGGCTGTCGATGAGCTCTGCCCCAGCAGCGTCACTTCATCGCCCTCGTCACCATCTCAACCTCTCACCCGCAAGGTCAACCTTCAGACCTTAGCTCAGCATCCCACTTAGCTAAATAAAATATATTTTTATATACTTTCAAGACCCCGCAACATCTGGGCAAATACCATACAATGTCCCCAAAAGAACAAGTGTTTTCGGATCATTGTAATCCCCACATTTTCCACACACGTAATGATTTTCGAAACGAAAATGAATCATTGGAAGGGGAGAAGATGGTCCCTCGAAAAATAATCACTCAAAGGCGAAAACGAAGAAGTCAACAAACGGAAATTGTCAGTTGTCAAATTTTCTTTCGCTTTTCATTTTTGAGGAGCCTCACACGAGGCGAACCTCACGGTAAAATAAGACACTGAGTGCAGGTCGTATTAAATACAAAATGTCAACGGCTCGTCAAGAGCTCGAAATGAGGAATTCAGTTTTCAAGGAACTTAAAAATATTGAAATAAATAGAAATTTAGGCAGAGCTTAGCTGATCTACGAGATCAATTTGCCAGCTAAACTATTTTAGTGACATATTTACTATAAATAAATTATAATAAGTAATAAATAATTACTTAAATTTAATAAGTTATTTAAAATTGAGTACCTATACTTATTCTATACATTTAAATTCATTATTTCTTACATTGTTTTGCAAGTATAAATATTTTATTACATATTAAACCACATTTTAAGCTGAAACTGTTTCCTATGTCCAAATGTTCACCCAAAACCTAATTGTGGTCATAATTATATAACATTCTACCTTCTTAGGTAACAATAAACCTCAATTTATATTATTTTTTTCGACCCATAGACTCACTTTCAATATTCTTCGAGACCGAAACCCCCACATTAGACTTTATCATGCTTCGAATGACTCGCTTATAATGGAAAAGCGTAACTTTACGCTCTGAATATTTTCATTTAGCAGCAATAATAACAACAGAAACACCCAACGAACCACAGACAACAAAATTTAACCACATGAGGCAAAGTTCAGAGTGTAAATGCGATAATTGCGAGCCGAGTCGAGCCGAGCAGCGTGTTGTCAAGTTAAAATTTAGCTAAGATAGCGAACAAAGTTTACAAAATGTGGGTTAGAAAGAAAACAACAAAGGTAAATATGTTTTAGCTGGGTAAAATTTTCCAAGTTCGAAACTGCAGGCCACTTAGAAAAATTATGCCGCAATTTGAATTCGTCGGGCGCCCAGCGAAGCGTTAACAAAGTGATTACGAAAATGTCACAGAAATTGTGCCCACGTGCACGGACATATATTATATGCACACACTATATAGTTATAGATGTCGGGGCGACGAATCAATTGGTTTAGCATATGTCGCAACTCTCAACTGACAGAAGACAGAAAACTGTTCCACTTCGGGCCACCTGCAAAATGGAAACTCTCGTCAATATTTGCACTTTCTTCTGAGTTACATTCCCCGATGAGGGGGGAAAGGGCACTGGGGAAACTTGTCTATTTACGCATATTTATGTCTATATGTTGGCCATGTACAAACAAGAAGCCATCAGCTCCGACATCGGCCTCAGCATCATCATCTCATCCCAGCCCATCACCGTCATCATCATCGTCTTCTTTAGGCAGTCTGTCAATAGACTGGCAAACGTCAATTTTAGTTGGGTCACAAGAAATTGAAAATAGACAAATGGAGGCAGGTGGAGAGGGGGAGAGAGTGCGGGAAAGGCTAGAGGAAAAGCTGGCTAAATTAGAAAATATGAGTACTCCCCAAAAAATTATTCAAATTTCACATGAAATTGGCAAAACCACTCGAGCCATTGGAGGCAAATTATGAACTTATTGAAATACCATATTAAGACGAGTCTTCAGAGAATTTTAATAAAGTTTTCTCCGACAAATTGAATGTTCTTTTCTTTGAGAATATTGCACTCATTTATCAAGAACACAGAAAGCGGATTTTTCGATTAAGCTCAAATTAGCTTTTACCATATTCCAAGCTAAAAATATTTTCTATTTATATATTAAATAAATACATGCATTGGAAACGATTCAAGCTCTAATAGAGTACTATAAATAACCAAACCCAAGCTATACCCAATACTTTTGAGCTGGAATTTCACATTGAAATAAACCAAACTTTGGAGTCAAACGCTTGTTGGTGTTGTGACTAGATAAATAAGCTTAAAATTTCACAATTTCCTATTGTCCGTATATGTTTAGGTGTCGAACAGTTGTCGGCTTGTTTAGTTTTCCAGCTCAAAACTCCCCAAATGGGACTCGAGTTACCAATTATTTACACTGAGTTCTCTCCCTCCCTCTCTGCTTCTCATTTATTGTATAAACACAGACATTCGTTTCTTTTAAACTCCATTCAAGCTGATTAGAGCTTCGCACAGGTGTTATGTACACAGAAAGGTAGGAAGCCCAGCAGATGGGAGTGGCTTGGTGCTAAGTTGGAAATATTTTAACCGACTAAAGACCTCCCCAAGGCAGTTTACATAGACTGGAAAAAATAGATTCCAATTCTTTTGGTTGACTTTTATAATAACCATTTCCCATAATGATATTTTCCCTCGAAAAAAATATGGCATGGGCAATAAAAATTTTTTAAGCGAAAGCTGGATGGATTAAATAGTTTTTTTTTATTTTCGTTTATTTGTTGTGATTTTTTCGCTGATTTTAATATCGTTTGCGGGGCTCCTTAGCGGACATTAAATGCAAAATCAAATAACTGCGCTATGTGATCGCCATAATAATCGTAACGATAAAAACAAATATCGTCCATCTGTATGGACAGCCTGTACGGTCGGGTCATGTCTGGGCCATTAGCGATATGGGGGATGTGCAACAAATTGAAAGTAAATAACACAGAATGCCAATAAAAATCGTAAAAAATATTGCGTTATTGCAAAAAGGCTAACTGCACTCGCCGGACAGTATGGCAAATTAATTAGTTATACAAAAATGGCAGACCGTAAAGCGCTGTCCTAAAAAAATCTAGTGAAATATCAACGCGTGTGTGTGCCGTGTGTGTGCGGCAAATAAAATTCAAATTATGCACAAGTGAATAATTGTGGCATTTTAATGGCAGCCCTTGTGCTAAAATAAATACAAATAAAATATTGGTATTCGTTTTTAATATAGCCCAGGAGGCCCATAAACCAGCAAATCCAAGTTTTAGCTAAATCGAAAAATACGATTTTAAACCCTTCGACGGATTCTTTTTTTTTCCTCGCCCCTCGTGCGTGCGGTTGGCGCCAACTAGCGACCAATAAATAAAATGAAAAATCCAAATATCATGGAATGCACTGGCAATTCCTTAAACAACAATATCAACGGAAGCGGAAATGGAAATGGGAATGCAACTGGCAATGGCGACCAGCGCCCCCTGCTGGCCAAGGTCCATGTAGGAGGCGGAGGAGGAGGAGGAGGATCTCCGCCGCCCAGTAACAACAACAACATCATCGTCCGCTACAGCAACAAGCTTAGCTCCGGCAGCTCCTCCTCTGCGGACTCCTCGCCGCCACATCATCAGCAGCACTCGCCACCGCCGCCCCTGCACCATCAGTACCATCACCACAGTACCGGCAACCCCCAGCACCCGTCCACGGGCATGTCCACAAACATGACCACAAATGGCCATCAGTTGTATCCGGCGATAACGGCAACGTATTGGCTGCCGCCACCGAATCCGGCGCCATATTTAGTTCCAGGTAATTAGTGTTACTAGCACGGGTCTAACCCCTCGGTACCCGAGTACAGTGGGGTATCTGTATGAAGGGTCTCCTTAATTAATATGGATTACTTTTTGGTCTCAGAACATGATGTGATTAATAAGAGAGTTATAAAGAAGTTATGTTTACTTTGTGACCTTTAAATTATTTTAAGTTATAAAGATAGTCACATGTTTGCTGCTTTGAGCTTTCTTACCATGATACCCATTAGAAAATATGTTCACTGTCCTTTGAACCTTCTACTTATTTATTTGAATCTTAATACTTATTTAATTTATAATTTTAATTTATAATTTAAAGGTCTAAAAATATTTTTTAACCCAAAGTTACGACTTAATTTATCTGAAGTTAAAATCCACAAGGATTTTACAGACTATAAATTGTTGTCACTAAAATTAGGCCCAACTACTACATAATTTATTTATTATTCTATTTATTTATTCTATTAAAAAATTTCCCTTCGACGTGTTGCTCTTAATGACCCTTTACTGTAACTTCTATTGTCTAAAACTCATTGCGTTTCTGCGCTTTGGCAGCGGAAGCGCGTCGCCTGCAAAAACGCTGCAAATTATATTTTCGTGTTTATTGTGAAGCTCGCGAGGATTACAAAGCCAGGCGGGTGGGCTGTGGACCCCGCCCGCCAGAGGGCGCCAGCACAGCCCAACACAACACAGCAGAGCAATTTTCCGGAGAAAGCACGAGGATGAAAAGCGGGGAGTTTCATGTTTCGATGCAAGTTGCGTTTTTTGTTCGTGTTTCCCCCTTGTCCGCTTTTGTTGGATTGTCGTGTATTTTATTTCCTTTTCGCGCCAAGTGGCTAAATGTTAAACCAATGTGAGGGACGCCGGGGGAGTGTGTGCGGGCGGCGGGGGTGTGTTTGTGTAATTTCATTTGCAAACGCCACTTGCTGGGCGGCTAATTAAATTTTAGCTTTGTCAAGGGACTTTTGAACTCCCTTGCAAAAGGGGATGCAAAAAAATAAAGGGACGTGAGTGGCTGAGAGAAAGCTGGAAACATTGGATGCAAACTGTCATTGGTTTTTTTCGGTTGAGTTTAGTTTTCCATCTTTTTTAGGGAAGATATTTTATTTTTATTAAGTAACTGGAAAGTATATACGAACGATTATTCTCCTTGAAAATAAATTAGTATTTAATTCAAAAGCAAAATACGTAGCAGGCAGTGAGTTTGTCAACCTCAGCCTTTCAAATCGAATAACTCAAACTAAAATGTATAGAATGGAGCTAACCAGAGTCAACAAAATGTTCGATATATTCCGGACGACGCCCTATGCCGACTCCAAGCAACTGCCGTTGGCCACTGGCCCCGGCCCCATCCTGATCATCGTCGCGGCCTACCTGCTGGTCATCTTCAAGGCCGGCAGAAAGTTCATGGAGCACCGGGAACCGTATAAGCTAAATGGAGTTCTCAGGTGCTACAACATGTTCCAGATTTGCTACAACATAACGAGGCTCTTGCCGGGACTGTACTTTATGTTCGTGTTCCGGCCTTATAAGTTCAGCTGTATGGCTGTCCTGCCGCAGGACCACCCCCTGAAGCATTGGGAACGCACCATCGCCTACGCCTACTACATCAACAAGATCGTGGATCTCCTGGATACCTTCTTCTTTGTGCTCCGCAAGAAGTACCGCCAGATAACGTTTATGCATGTCTTCCATCACGTCCTGATGCCGACTGCTGGCTACTTGATCATCCGATTCCAAGGCTACGGGGGCCACCTGTTCTTCCTGTGCACCTTCAACGTCATCGTGCACGTGGCCATGTACTGCTACTATTACTCCACCATTACAGGCCATCCGGGGCGCTGGAAGAAGTACCTTACCCTGCTTCAGATGATCCAGTTCCTCATCGTCTTCTCCCACTGCGCCTACACCGCCGTCCAGCCGAACTGCCAAACCTCTCAGGGCATGACTTACCTCTACAGCTGCACCTCGGCGGTCATGTTCGTCATGTTCGCCAACTTCTACGTCCAGTGTTACATGAGGAAGTCCAAGAACAAGGAGAATTAAGTGCGGGATTGCACAAATTTATAAGGAAATTCTATGTTGAAATCACTATACCATTGATGTATGTACTTTATATAATGAATTTATGTACTTTTCGACGGAGAAAAATAATTACATACCAATTCTTAAACTTCTATAGATGAACCTGTAGGGTTTGATTTTATTTCGACTTAAAATCGCTGATTTTTATTTCAGCTCCAACAATTCAAGTTCGTTTTCATGTTGCATAATTTCAACAGCGATTTCGTGACTCGTTAATTAGCAAGCCCATGCTAAAGATTTAATCAACCAGTGACTGGAAATATATACAAAATTTATGGCTTCTTAGGGTTTATATTTTTAGCTTCTACCAGTTGTATAGAGTTTAGAATATTTTGTAAGACCCAACCATGGCAATGATTGTGACTTAAATTCTTTATATTCACTTCTCCTGCTCCATCTTGCTTCCTCCTGTGTTTCCTGTCTGGTCCTTTTTGATGTGACAGCTTCCTGGGTCGCAAGACTTCTTGGGGTCTTTGGGGTTTCGATTCTGTCGCCGGCATGCAAAAGCTACGTGACATGTGGATAGTCGCTGTTGCAGTTGTTGCTACCACAGCGAAACGTGTTACATTTATGTTAACGCATTTGCACACGTTAAGAAGGGAGAATGCACTGAAGAAAGTACTTAATTTTGTCTTGTACATATTTAAAATATAACAAAAATCAAAGTGAATTTTAAAAGAAATAAATAAAATAACATAAAGTTAGTATACATAAAATATAAAGCTTAAATACAACGTTTTCAGACCAAACCCTTCGTTTTATACCAACTATTTCCCATTGTGCCTGAAGGAGAAAATACATTTATAATGCATTGCCGCAAATTCTGAAACCCACAACCTTATGTAACACACTCACACACAGCTGTTACACTTCACTTTTGACTGACAGCCATTTTGGCTTACCCGTCCGCCCCCTTTTTCTGGGTACCGCCCCCCCAGTCCCTCAGTCACTTGATCTCGCCGTAAAATTATTATTTTCCGTTCGTTTCGTCGCTCGCCTGCATCGAATTGCTTTCCAAATACATGCACTTTATTTATTTATAGTTTTTTCTCCACCGTTTGTTCGTTTCTGTTCTGTTCTTTTTTGTGTGCTGTGCTAGTTGGTTTCCCTTTTAGCTGCTAATTTATCAACTGCTTTTCTGGTCCGCTTCGAAGTCGGACGGGACGGCAGAGTTGAAGTCAACAATTCATTTCGCATATATCGCATAAATATGCAAGTCATGCGCCGTGTTAGACGGCAGACAATTGATGGGTTAAAGGGGGGGCTTAATTTTTTGGTAGAAAGGTAGTTAAGGGGAAGAACACAAGGCTGCAATTCCCCAAACACTGAGGCAACACGTCTGCTTTCTTGAAGCTCACGAAAAGCAATTCGGGGATTGAGAGAGAAACGAAACATGGTAATGTAGAATTTATATAGGGTAATGTATAAGGAAAGGGCAGATATTACTTAGATATAACTATATTTTGGTTTTGACCTAAGTTCTATATAAAGCTTACCCTAATAACAGACATTTAGATAGTCAGTTCTTCAAGAAAAATGAGGAACTTGATCTCATAATGAATTTAGTTTAAAAAAGTTTACAATTAAAGAGAAATTTCTTTCAAAACTTCTTGGATTTATTTTTTCCTCTAAGATATTAACAAGTTTTTATTCCCTTACTCCATTTTCCTTTGTGTAACTCTCACAGCTTTAACAGCTCAATTGGTTTGCCAGCTAATATGTGACGAACTCTTAGCCATTTGACAATTGGCCTAACCACGCCCAGTTCCGCTTCTGCTTCCCCCCTTTATTTGCCGGGGAAACCCCGAGACCATTCAGAAAATCAAACATCGACAAGTGACCAAAAAGTTGAACAACAGACGAGTTCCGACGAAGAACCGCAGAATGAGCAGCAGCAACCATTTTGCATAGACAATGCCGAATGCGTTACAGTTCAATGGCAGCGATGGGTTAAGAGGGGCCACCGCGGGGTTAAGGGGGCCATCGAGGGGGCTTCAAAAGGGGGTTAGTTCAATGGGTCCCATGATCGACTGAGGGTCCCATAAGAACGAAATGAAATTCTGTCGCGACAAATACACAACAATGCGGAATACGTAATCAATTGAATCGGATGTGTGTGCACTGAAAAGAAAGTTATGTAGATGAAATTATAGATTTATTTAATAGGAATTGGTTGGAAAAATATGATATATAGATAATAATATTAAATAACTGTTTTTGTATTTTACTTTAAAAATAAACCAAAAATTCGAATTACAAACCTACAGTTCTTGGAACATTTATAAAGTTCAATCCAAAAATTTAAGACCTAAAGTTTCTTCCCTAAGTTAAAAATGTAACCATGGTTAAGAGTTATATTTAACTTTCTTCTTGCTTAATCTGTCTTAATCTTATTTATCCCAGTGTAAGTTCCAACAATAGGGGAACAACTCAAACAGATACACTGGAAATCTGAGTGTCGCATCTGCATATATTTACATGAACCCCAAACCAAAGCAAACTCGAAACAATCGGTAATCAAACTTTGCTGCCCCTGGAAAATGCGACCGATAGGAAAATTTGCTGGCAAATTCCCATTTATTGCCTATTTATTTGAGCGATCGGGCGTGGAAGTATCTCTGTATATTATATTTAAACACATTTATGTGCAAAGTGCACAAGCTTATCCCTTGTCTGCAGGAGGAGCCTTCCTCTTTGGCATTGAGATCCTGGCGTACATGGAAGATGAATTCCGCTTGAGGAATTTTAAGCTAATTAGGTCTGGGAGCCTAGAATGCGAGGGGAATGCCTTATAAGCCTAAATTGATAATATGTGGCGGAGAATGAGGAGATGGCTAGCCAAGGCTGAAACACAAGGAATCGAAATTGTATTTGTGGCCAAGACAGAAGTTTTAAGCTTACATTTTGTTAATACGATTAATTTTAAATTAAGGAAATTTATTCGAGCTAAAAAAGAGATTTTCTGTTAAAACTATAAAGATTATTTTTTAAACCCAATAAGTTTATCAGAAAGCTTATGTGAGAATATAGTAAAAACTATTTAAGATTAGGAGTTATATTATTTACTATATTTAAGCAAAGATTTTTAAATCGTTGCTGATTAGTTTCCCTTTGTTTCTATATATGCCTAATTTTCTCCATTAGCTACATACCTTTAAACCTATTATTTCCATACCCAATACCATTATTACCTAAGCATTAGGTTGAAAATCTGCCTATTACAAGCACTCCCTCACTCTAATCACCACCAAAGTTATCACCTAACTCCACCTGCTGTCTTCTCACCAAAGATTCCCAACTGATTATTATGCAAAGCGCATTTTGAGGCAAGTTAAAAAAATATGAAATACAAAACGCACCTCAAAGAACGAGGGACAAGTTGGGGTATTTTACGAGTGTGCCGAGCTGAAGATTTCAGCAACTTGCTGGTGAACGAAGCACTTCCAGAGATGCTGACTGCCTGGCTGACTGACTGACTGACTGGCAATCAAAATTACCTTTGACGTGACATCTCGCAGCCACAAATATGCAGAGACGCCTCGGGAGTTCGGGGAGTGCAGAGTATCTACGAGATTAAATGTGCAGCAAGGCATGCGAGATAAAGTGACATAAGATACGACGTCAAAATGTATCTTACGAGTGCCTGAACGAACGCCCCCTCCCGAACAATAACCACGAAAACAGAAACGTTTATTGTCTCCGGAGCACGTGCGTCATAGAACCAGTTTGCCGGAGACCGAAGCCGACCTGAAAATAATGGCAGACCGACAAAAAACGTAATTTCAGTTTGAATTTTGAATTCAAGACTCAAATTAATCATCTGGCGTAGATGCAGCCAGACCAGCTCAACCTGTCAGAATATTTGGAATTTTGTATCTGGCTTTGGTCGGTCCAAGTTGCAATTTTGCAAATGCAGAGAAAGAAAAGTTGATGTGATCTTCATAATAAATCGGTTTCTATAGAAGTTTATCAAGCAAATATATTTAATTATTCATTAATTATTAAAAATTTAAGTAAAAGTAAAGCTTGATACCCTAATTAAATAAAATCCAAAAGAATTCATTAGATTTTTATACTCTAAAGCAAACTCACTCGTTCTGTGTACAACATTTTCCAGTTGCATTTATAGCTGACATTTTAATTCTTGATTATGTTGTCAATTAGTAAGCTAAAATAAAATGCAGAATTTCCAGAGGAAAATCCAAAGGCAGACGCACATTAAGCTGATTGATATTGCTCAAGTGGTTTTTCATTAAGTCATTTCCATGTTCCACTCGAGACTGCAACCTCTTTGTAGTTCAATTTCAACAATCTCCAAGTGGATTCGCTTGCCAAGAACTAAAGAAAGATGTTGATACATAAAAAATAATACAGAAGCAATAGGAAAATATTAGAAAAAATATGTTTATGAACTGGGTTGGGGGAAAACAGTCCTTTTTGCATTGCACTTTTAGCTTTGTTCCGCCTTCATCGCTCAAGATCTCCGCTTTCCCCCGTTTCAAGAAGAATTTCCCATCTTCAGGGCAAGTTGCCAGTGAAGCACTTGAGAACATCAGCAATGGAAAGGGGAAAATGGGATGGAAAACATTAGAATAGGAATAGCCGCTGGCAGCGGTAATTGAATGAGGAGCACAAAGGCAGCCAGAAGCGGTCATCGAATGGCTACAAAAAAAAGAAACCGAATTGAAACAAAAAATAAAGTTTGCTATCTATAGAAACCGAAAGTTTAGATACCCTTGAGATATGGTTTAAAATTTATATATTTCGGAAGAATAGTTATTAATGATAAATAAACTTATAAATTGATACAAATAATTCCAGGCTGGCCTTTTTTTATTGTACAATTTTCATATACTTTTAGAGTAGAATCATGGCCATCGTATACCATTTATAAATTATTTTTTTAGGGCGTTCCAGAAAAGTTTCTAGTATTTCCTTATTTTCTTAATACCTTAAAATATCGAAATACCCCTTATGAAAAGTCCTAAAAAATTAGAGCACAAGACACGATATATTGCTCGTATAACACACAAATGAACCCTTCAAGCGGATAGCAAAAATGAGCAGCCTTCTCGCAATAATTCCCAGCCCAAGGCCCCTTTTTGGCTGCTGGCAGTTTGCCTATTGCAACCCCTTCATCTTTGGGGATCCCCCTTTTTCGGCAACGCTGCAGCGGAAATTGTGGCACTCGCGGGCCGGAAGTGTTGGCAACGTAATCGAAACGTGCCCAGGGATCCTCCAGCTCCTGCTTCTGTCAACGAAGTCATTGGTCAGGGGATTGGATGGTGCAGGGGATCCCTGGGGGATTGGACTGGTTTGGGATTGGTTCTGGGGGCAGGACGATTATAATGATTTCGTTCATTTGTCGCAGTGGTTGGCAAAGCGAATGTCATTAGCTTTTATGGCGGTTAATTGTATTTGCGGCCCGGGAAATTACGAAGCCGACAGACGGATTATGTTGTTCGTCGCAGTGTTTTTGAAGTGAAACTTGAAATTCTACCAAATTATACAGAGGGCTTTTAGGGAATAAAGAAAGAAACAAATTTGTTCCTGCTTATTTTCATAACAATTCATTTTCTAGAAATTCATATTGCTTTTTAAGCTTCTATAATAAGAAATACAGTTTCCAGCATTTATCTTACATTATTTTACATTAACCCCAACTGTAGCTCCAGACGTTTCCTTTCTTGTTTAAAAATTAATTACATGCACATAATTATTCTTAGCAAAGCGTCACTGTGTCTGGCAAAATAGGGAAAAAACTTAGTTGAAAATTCCATTTTAATTTCCGCTTCCGCATCGCCATTTTCCGCTTGTCAATTATTGCGAAATTATGCAAATATGTTGCACAGAGCGCCAAAGAGAGCGGGAAAGAAATGTCGAAAATTTGTGCGCATTAAATGCGTCGCCCACAGAGCTTTTCCTTTGCCGCTCTTTTTCCAAGGGAGCTTAATTGAATTAAAACATAAAAATTTCCTGCACCGCAATAAGTTGGTCTGGCCCCCCGTGTGGGCCGGGCCATAAACTCCGTCCCATACAAGTATGTAATTCCCATTTTAGTGCATTTTGATAGCCGGGCAATGAGCATCATAATTTCAGCAGTTTACAACAATTTTTTTTTCGAATTTTTTTTACTCGATTGCCGGGGCTTTAAATTAATTATGAGAGCTCTCTCTCCCCGTCCGAAAGTATGCTATGGAAATATGCGCCTTCTACGGCACACATGAATTTTCTGCAATAAATATTTATGCAGCTGAGACTGCGAGTTGGAAGCGCCCAAACTACTTAACAACACAAACAGATACAAATATGCGAAAAGTTGCCTCCAACTCGTGCAGCACTTCAAATTGCTGCCGTGATGTTGCTGCCGCTGCTGCTGCCGTTGCTGTTGCTGTTGCACATGTGTGCCTGGCATTTTCATTTATCAGGCCTGTGTGCTCTCAGCGCTTAATCTGTACAGTATACACACAGTAAAAACAACAGCAGATGCAGGGATTCAGGCACACTATCAGTAGGACAAAAATATTAATGACTTAACCTGATTCCCTTGATATACTTTTGTAACTTTCAGTGAAAAAAGAGATTTTATTTATAAATAAAATAAATTAAGCTAGCTGCTACCAATTTACAGTGTAGCCCAGAAGACTTTCCCCTGACTTTTCATTGTAATATGCACAGTGTTATTCGAGTGTTTATGTTATAATTGAAAACGTTAAATATTTGGGGAGATGGCAGTAGCATCCCGGAGTGAAATATCCTGCAGGCCGACTCCTCCACTTATCCTCTCCGCTTTCGCTGTCAATGTTTTATGCAAAATTTTAATTGAAACCTGATAGACGACAACGACGACGAGCTGAGGAGCTGCTGCCTAAGTAGTTTAAAATGTGATTAGTTTCTATCTGAGACAAGCTCTGCTTACACATAATGTGCCTTAATTAATTCAAGATTTATTTCAAGTTTTGCGATAAGACTAAACCATTCCAAATGAATATGAAAGCTGCCCAAGGAAAATGAAACTAAAAATCAAACATACGAATAATAATTCCAAGTGCTGACGATGTGTGGTATTTATGGCAAAAAGGGGGCGGACGAGTTGAAACCATAGCCATTAGCTAACTTATTCACATCTGTTTTTACATATGTATTACTTTACAGCTTCTCCTTTAGCCCCCGGCCACACTTTGAATAATGTCCTCGTCCTCCAATTGGAATGCCGGATCCGAATCCGATTCCGAAACCGAGTGCGATATGAATGTCTGTGTTATTGTATAAATCTGGCTGGCATGTTTAACATTTATCCTTTGCGCTCCTGCTCGTCCTCGTTTTAATGTTCTTCGCATTAGTAGCAACCTCGACTCCATCCGAGACACGAGCATGTATGCAAATCTCAGCTGACAGTCCTCGGGGCGGAATTTTCCCCCAACTTTCGATGTGGCAAAGTTTTATGCGCTTCATTCGTTTGCATGGTTTCAATTGTTCAAGTTAATGCGTTTGACTTTTGTTTGCGGCTTACTCTATGGTTATATGAGGGAAAATCTTGAGGAGATTAACTATGGGGAAAGTTATGAAGTTTAAGGTAGTAACATGAGGTAAAAAATAAGGGCTTAGTGTCCCAATATCAGAAGAAAATTATTTAAATAAACGACTAATAATTTTTATGAAACTTTACTTAAGGCTTTTTAAAATAAATAATATATTACATGATGGAGTAAATATAATTCTTTAAAATTAATTAAAATAAACAGAATAAATTATTTATCTAAATATCAATAAAAAAAAAGCATAACACAATAATTGTTTTGTTACTAATAAAATATGCCTTCTTACATATTCGCTTTCTTTCCCCTAAAAGAAGGAAACCATCTATAAAAGTCAGCATAAAATATATATTTTTGGTTATTTATCATAATAAATAACCCAGTAAGCCCGTTGAGTTTTTACTAAGTTCCTTAATACATATTTAAAATAAATACGTATTAACTTTATGTATGCATATCCAAGTTAATAGATGTTCCATCTAATAAATAGAGTACCTAAACACCTGGAAACCGCAAATGACTTGACAATTTTCTCGACACGCCTAAGTGCATATCATGTGTGGAGCATTTACATATATCTCGGATTCCTTGCAGCTTAGCTTGTAAACATTCATTCGCACTAGGCGCTTAATTTGTTTATGGCAAACAAACACAACTGTGTAAATAATTACGAGCTGCCGAAGGATTTTTGCGAGAGGCAAAAGGCTGAAGCAATTAAATTGCGGGGCAAATTGAATGCAATCTAATGCCTGGCTGACTGCACAGAAAAGCTCTAATAAGATAAGGGGAATCCGTAATGCGTGTGTGGAAAAAGTAAATTATCCACATGACAAACTTTGCCCGGGGCCCGAACATTTTTCGGGGGGAGGCAGAGAGCGGGAGGCCAGAAACCAACTTGACACAAAAGTTGATGTCTCAAGTGTGAACTGAAATATATGAGGACATCCTGGGGGAGGAAGAAGGGACAAGGAGGAAAGTGCAGTTTCCGCTTTTGACTGTGCATATAAATCTTAAGACAGTTAACGACATCATATGGCAGAGTTGGCTTCCAAGGATGAACTTACAATGCATATGCCACAAGCGGAAGGACCTGCCCTCCACCGCCGCTCCTGAAAAATCCTTGGGGTGCGGTGGGCGTAACTTTCCTGCATAATTGTAAGGCGGAAAGCACGAAAGACGAGGGACGAGACCAAACGAAACGAAAATGTTCGCCCAGCCAGTTGAGGAAACCAATTTGTGGTAATTGTCGTGAAATTGCAATTTCTGCAACTGTAATGGCCCAAAGGAATGACAGAGAGATGCACTGGGAGGCTGGGAAGCTGGGAGGCTGGGAGTCTGGGAACTGCGAGCTGAGAGGCAGTGACTCCACTTAAATGAGATTCCTTCCATTTGGCGACAGTTTCCAGGCTGCGGCCTCCGAAAAAGGTGAAAATGATAAACTGCCTAGAGCTGAATTAATGCGGAGATTGCACCGGAATGGCAGCCACGAAAAACCAATGCAAATGGGCCATAACCCTTAATGAACCAGTGGGCTTTCCATCATTTAAAAGGGATTCAGGATTTGTATTATGGCTCGACTGCGTCTGAAAGAGGTTCTTACTGATTCCTGATTAATGGATAACCAATTTAATATGTTTGAAATTATTTAAAGATATATATAATTGTTGGAAATCCCCCTTTATTTAGCTTTAGCGGAGACTTTTAAAATCTTACCTTTGGCAACCTTTAGCCCCTGATCTCTAGCAAAATTTATGTTTAAGAATCTCAAAATTTGGGTCACTCTCCTCGCTCTTTCATTCCGCATCCATTGCCAACCAATTTAACGCACATCACTTGCCAGAACAAAGGAGAATACTTGCGGATTTTATACATATTTTTTGGTGTTTTTTTTTCGCTGCCTTGGACTTTCCCCAACACGCTTTTATCAGCGCTGAAAAATCACGTGCGCATAAAACTTTCCAATCAGCGATGCCAAATACAAAAGAGGTCCTTAACAAGCTCCTCGAGAGTGGGCGAGAAAAATAAGGGGAATATGGGGAACGGGAACGGGACTCAGGTGCCTGCAATAAGTTTGAACCTCCTTTTGTCATAGCCCTTTTCCTTTTTCCATGCCACACTCGTATCTTCTCGATGGCAAAGTTTCAACTTAAAATGGCAAATCCATACAATAAATATATAAAATGTTACTCCTTGTGTCGCACCTGAACTAACCTCAAATAAATTTTGCACATGTGCTGGACAGAAAGAGGGTGCATTGCAAACAGACCTGGGACCTGGGCCAGGAAAGACCTATAACTTCCTGTGTATTTAGCACAAAAAAGTTTCCCCACAAAAAAAAAAAGAAGGAATGCACCTGAGATAAGACCCTCCCCAAGCAGGCTGAGTGCGTTCTGAGTGCCTCGGTTTGGGGTCTCCGTGGATCACCTCTTCTGGTGCCAACTCCAGGCGAAAGCAACAATTTCCAATCACTTCCCTTGCAGCGACACAATTTTCTATATTTATACTTTACGACACCCCTGCCCAAAGCGGTGAGCCCAAGAGAGAGTGTGTTTTCAAGTAAAACTATGTTGAAGTTTAAGTGCCCTAAAAATTTAGCTTATTCCGTAACTACTAAAGCTTTCCCTTATTAAATCTCTGTAATTAGTATTTACCTCTTTTACATGGCATAATAATTGTTTATAAAATAAAAACGCAATCCTTTTTAACAGGAAAATATTAAATAGGAATTATTCTTGGAATTTATAAGATACAAATCGTTATAATTTACTGCCTCTAGAAAAGGCCTAACAGACCTTTTTACTGGGGGTTAATACAATTTTTTTTAAAGAGGAATTTACCTTGTTTTATATTTAAAAATTTAGAGTTTAATTTCTCAGCTATATTCCCCCTTCAGTTAGGGCATCGACTAGTGGCTTGAACGCACGCTTAGTTTGTTTTAAGGAGAATACCTCGGAATCGCCCCTCACAAAATGCGTACTCAGCCACACATATGTGCATGTGTTTTGTCTCTGGGAAAACTTTAAGGCAAGTTTGGGGCAGTTTGAGGAATGTGGAGGAGAATGTGCTCGAAAGTGTTGCAGAATGAAAAGTTGCTCCTTCTTATTGCTGCAGTTCGCCAGTTCTTGTTGCATTGATTCGATTTGTTCCGATTGCGTTTTTAGTCTTTTGCATGTGCGCTCCCAAAAAGTTTCGCATGGGGACCGAGATAAAGCATAACAATTGCCGTGCAGCAAAAGTTTTCCTTTACAAATGTTCTCGTTTCGATGAAGGGGAGATCTCATGCATGTATATTCGATATATATATACGATTTATTGTGCCAGTTTAAAGTTGGACTCCCCCTTACAGGTCCCAGCTGCTTACAAAGTTGTCCCCTGATTAATTGCAACTCCCTTGCCTCGATTTGAGGAGTCAGAAAATCGGAAATAACCAAAAAAAATATCACTCATACGCCGGGTGTTCCGCAATTCGGGTTAAATGCTCGCTGGCCGATCGTTAAATGGTGGAAGCCAACACGTTTGGTGGTAGCTCATTAATGAATTTAAGCGCCAGGTTTGGGTTCATAAAAGAAAATCGGTCAAACATGTGTTCACCTGTTGTGGATTTAAGCTGAGTCAGTGTTGCTAGGAGCTCTATGATATTCCAACGACTTTCTTTTCGAACGATCTATAAAATGCTATATTTGTCATATAATTTTAAGATTGTTTTCCTATCATAAAATAAAATAATTTGAGGAAAACTTTAAAGGCAACTCTATTTCCTTACTCTGAAAAATGTTTATCCATAGTATGACTTTATTTTAAAATATAACACAAAATTTTAAATTTAATTTTTAGCTTGAAAGAAGCTATCCTAGTATTCCCGTGTTACCTTTACCTACCATAAGCTTTAAAGCTGTTAAGCCACACATATGTACCCATTTACTGGCTTTTTAATGCCGTTTTTATGGCGACCATTTCGTTTGCAGCTTTCGTCAGTCAGCCAGTCAGTCACTGAGTCAGTCAATCAGTCAGCAGCCTCAGTTGGGGCAACATTTTTACGGCCCTGAATGAAGTACCGCACGGGCCATAATAATAGTTCCTGGGCTGCATTGGCAACTCATTAAGTTGGGGGCCTTTAAGGCCCGTGTTTGCAGTTGCAGGACCTCTTGACCCGGCTCTCCACATTCCCACAATTGTTATTTATGTTAATTTTACCACTCTACGTCAGCCCCGCATTTATATATATACGTATTTATTTTATGTTTATTTCCGCAAGCATTCGCTGAAAAACATTCCTTTCATTTCGCATTTTCCACTGATGTATTTGCAGAGCGGAAACTCTTCGTCGGCATGCTGAACAAAAAGTATACCGAGGCCGACGTGCGGCAACTCTTCACCGGCCACGGAACCATCGAGGAGTGCACCGTGCTCCGGGATCAGGCAGGCCAGAGCAAGGGCTGCGCCTTCGTCACATTCGCTACCAAACAGAACGCCATTGGGGCGATCAAGGTGAGTTTAAAACTTTTAAATATTCGGGGAACTATGTAAAATATTTCAGGCAGTGACAAGTTATCGATATAATACATAAAATATTTTTTTGGATATAATTTAGACACAGCATAGACAAATTTATACATTCTCAGAATGAAAACTGTTAAAAGAAGTTAGTTTATTATTCAACAAATTTGTTATAGATAATTTATTGTTTAAATCGATATACTTATGTATCAAATATATTAAAACTTGTAAAAAGGAAATCTAAATAAGGAATAAATATATAACACCGAGAGTTCTGCCCACGTAATATCCGGTCTACTTATCGACGGAAGTTTGCTACTGAAAAAACTTATTTCAATGACCCAAAAAACCCATAATTTTCATAAAAATTCCAAAAGGATCTAAGGAAGCCAAAGGAAAAAACGATCGGCTTAAATTCCGATTATCTGCTTTAAGCGCATCATTGTCTTTGGTCCTGCAGCGAGTGTGTGGGAAAAACTGTCGCCATGATTAATTGCAGTGGCGGCAAGAGTCGCGCATATAAAACACGTCTCTTTGGCACACACGTACACACACACACACACTTACAGGGATGCCAAAGCAGAGTCACCCACACAGGCACAGCTTCATTCCACAATGGCAGCGGCGACGGCAGGCAGCAGCAACAAAACCGCATGCAACTGCAAACAGGAAGCAGAAACGCAAGCAAGACGCCGCCTCTGGCAGCGGAAGAAGTCAACGGTAATCCTGGCAACCAAGTAACCCCACAGGATCCTCCGTTTCCCATTCCATCTCTTTCACTTTTAAGCAAACATCCAGCAGCACACACACACAGCCCCAACACTAATGCAAGTTTTGTGCCGGAAACAGGCAAAATTACAAACTTCCGACAGCCAAACACACACACAAGCGTCCGAACATGCCGTCTCTGTTCTGTTCTGTGTATATTGCACATAATTTGTCGCCTTTTGCAAGATGAATGTTGTTGTGGGCGGACGGCCATTACAAAGCCATGCATGCACACTGTCACACAGCAAAACACACAGATAGTAGAAGGCACTATGGAATTAATGGGCTAAGGATGCTGCCTTAGAGTCCAGGAAATGTGCCTCCAAGCCTGAAAATATATTTCTTAAGTTCGGTGTAATATTACACCACTTAAGGTGACAGATTGGCTAAAAAACTATCAGAATTTGAGAATTATAATCCTTAAACAAGTTTAAAAACATTTAACCTAATTTAATGAATATTATTTAAGAGAGAAAACTTACAAGTAACCACTTTACCGGCATTTGTGTGTGGGAACGAGCGATTTTAATGCATTTGAAGTCAAATTACGGGATTCTAGGCACGCACACGCCGGCAATGGGTCTGGGCCCAAGGATCCCAGCATTCGAGATGTGTTAAAGCCAAGAAGAAGCCATGATTTGGATCGAGGCGAGTGAAGCGAGAGATGCAAAGTCATTGCAGTCTATTGACGCCTGAAAGTATGCAGCGCCATCAAATGCAATCCAGGACGATGCGATGCAAGCGTCGCCCATCAAAAACAAAGCCAAACCCAAGCCAAGCCAAGCCGAGTGAGAAGCTCGTGCTGAAGCTGCTGGCAGAGTGCATTTAATATTAATGTGCCATGTTTATGGCCCAGCAATTTGTTCTCTGCTGCTGCTCCTCCATTAAGTCTCTTTTTCTTTGCGAAAAACCCCGAATGAAAGCAAGGACGGGGGGCGGCAAATGGGTGGCCAAATGATGATAGCATTTTTCAACGCATGCAGATTTTATTTTTCGCATTCGTCTCGCTAATTTGTCAAGTGGCTTGCGCTGAGTCCAGGCCAAGTTCGGAATGCGGTTGGCTTCCTAGTGCTCACTCTTGGCCAACGGGTCATTTAACCCTTCTTTTTTGTTGTATGCTGAGTCGCAGGGACTGAGCTGTGAAAAATTACTCAGGATTAGTAAGCAGACCCCAAGGATGTTCTAAGCAAGGGCTGAAATAAATACTGAGCTTTGGAGAGGCCAGAAAAGGTTTTAGGAAAACAACTTATTTACTTATTTTCAATGTAATAATTAAAAATTAATAAAATGAAATACAGAACAATAGCTTTGGAATTGAAATCTTCTTAAAATCATTTAAAAAAGTATACTAGAGAAAGTAAAACAAAAAATATTTCTTTGCATCCTATTTGACTTTGATTTAAATTTCATATCACATATTGTTTCCCTACTATTTCCTCTACAAATTTTAAACTCTGTAACCAACATAGTTAAATTTATTCTTATATTCTATTCAGTTTCCTTAACTACCATTCCCACGCCCTTCTGGGTTTTTCTTCTCAAACGATTTCTTGACAAACTTCCAAGCACAAACTCTCATAGCAAAGGTATTTAGAGGTCGAAAACTGTTTTGATAAGTTTTATGGCAGCCGCTCGGCGGCTTACAGCATCAGAATAATGACGCGCACTTAAGCCGCATCCGCATGTCCACCCATCTGACAAGCCCCAGAGCAGCCCACCCCGTTCCTGGGTTAGCCAACCACCCTCCACCCGGATAGTTTAACCCACACAGCCATTTGTCCGCTTAAGCGACTTAATTTACACCTTTCTGCTAAGCCCGAAAACAAACAAAATGGCGCGGCAATGGCACTTGGGGATGAGATGGGGAATCTGGCAGCGGCAGCGGCGTCACGAGAACCAGGCCAAACATTTAGCGAAGGCATTTAGGCTGCGGTCTGATGAGGGGAATGTTTCGCGGCGTTCGACGGAGGATGGGGGGTGTGGGCTTGGCAAGCCACTTTACTTATTTTCCGGTTTATGTAGACTTTATCATTGAAACTCAGCCGGGACTAGGGCTATGGCTATGGCCATGGCGACCCGGGCACCGAAACTTCCGCTCAATTGTGGCCTCGCTGGCAACTCTGGCCTGCATCCTGGCACGCCCCTTGCCGCCTGTATCGTGGCAGCCACCAGAAGTGCTCTTTAATTACATTGACTATAATTCTTGCGGCTCTGGCGCGACTTTTATGGCCGGCGCATTGTTTTGCCCACTCTCCGACCATTGCCAGCGACACTGCTGCTCTTGGCTACAAAGTAATTAGGGAAATTTCCGAGTTTTAAAACAGGTCGCCATGGCCACGCAGCCCAGAGACAGTTTTCCGAGGCATGTTAGAACAGAGATGCAACGTGTTCTTGTCAAGGATGAGCCTAGAAGAATGTTAAAGACTTAAGAGGAAGGTTAATATGAATTGAAAAATAGTTATTTATAAAAGCAAACACTGCGTATGAGTAATATTATTGGAACACCTGTTTTATTCAATCTTTTAGCTGATAATTGTTATATAAAATTTATATAAATATTGAGTTGCTATTTATTTATTTATGAAAGCAAACATAATAATTTCTAATCAGAGACTACATTGCGTATGAGTAATATTATTAAAAACCTCAGATTTGTTCAATCTTTTAAGCCGAAAAATATTAAATAAAATATAATTTAAATATTTTAAAATGTAAATCTCATTTTAACCACTTGTTGCCTTCTCTTTACGTTCTTAGGCCCTCCACCAAAGTCAGACTATGGAAGGCTGTTCGGCCCCTTTGGTCGTCAAGTTTGCGGACACCCAGAAGGAGAAGGACCAGAAGAAAATGCAGCAGCTCCATGCTTTTTGCGGCATCAATGCGCTGACAGGACCCACGGCCAGCGGAGCTTCTGCTGCGGCGGCCACGCCCACTGCCAATGCGGCCACGGCACTGATAGCCACCACACCCTCAGCGGCTCGCCAGAATCCATCGATGGCCGCCGCTTTGGCAGCAGTTCCACCAGTGCAGCAGGCGGGTGCTGCGGCCCAAACAACTCTCGTTCAGATGCCTTCATCCGCCGCCCTCAATGCCTCCTTGGCGCCCGCCCTGCTGGCCAGTAATCCGCATCAGGGAGCAGCAGCAGCAGCGGCGGCGGCGGCTGCTGCTTACTTGGGAACAGATCCTGCGACGGCGGCCCATCTGCAGCTGTACCAGCAGCTCCACGGATACGGACTGAGTCCGGCACACTATATGCCAGGTGAGTGGGTTGCGTGAGATTAGCATCCAAGTTAGGTTAGGCCGGTAGGCATCGTCAGGATCCCCCCATAAATTCCCCCAAAATCCAAAAAGAAATATAACCTTAGGAGATATATGGATGAGACAGTCCTGCTAGAAAAATCTTGCAACTTAGAACAATAAAATATATAACTATTTCTCTGTCTGAACTGTCCCATCTATACATTTTATTCTTTAACCTTCGACTTTAGTCACAGACACTGAACAAATCCACAACGTTGCATCTTCCACTCTATATATATCTATATATCTATTATCCGTAACGTTTCATACTACCTGTCTTTGTTTCCACACATTTGCTCGTTGTTTTCTCCGTGTGTTTTACTCTTTGTTTATCCTTAATTCTTTTCAATCGCGCACTTTATTTGTGTTTTTATTGCAAAAAGATGTTTCAACAAATTATGATTTTAACTGTTCGTATACTTAACTTTCTTGATGTTTCCATTCATCGCTAAATGGATCGGAGGAGTTATTCTAAAAAAGTGTGTGTTCTTTAGCATCGAATAGCTATGAATAAAATTATATAGAATGTTGAATGAGCTGAATGCAGGTATTCTATGTGTGTTTAATTTGCAACTTACTAAAAGTGTATTTAAAATATTAAGTGTTTTCTAAGATAGGTAAAATATTTATTAATAAATTATCAGTTTAGGGTACTTATTAGCAATTTATTGTCAACGGATTTCTTATTTAATAAAACTTGATTTAAAGCATGTAGAATCCGATTTCTGGTTGCTTCCATAAACTCCTTTTCTTTTCCAACCCTCAATCAGTAACAGCAGCGATTTGTTTGACATTTAAATAAGTCAACAAGAATTAATGTAAAAATAGCAACAAAAAAATACCCATCTGCCCATTTTCTTGTCTCCCAACTTCATTTATAACCTGCAGATTTGAGTTAGGCGAAATGGGGAAAAAATAACAAAAGTGCGGCAAGTGAAGCAAAGGAGAATCCTTCTTCCAGCAACAACTGACAAATAATTAATTTCAATTTAAGCAACAAAATCTGCATAAATGCAGGCACTAGGGGGAGGGAGAGGGAAAGCCGGAAAAGTTACGGGAAAGACAGGAAACGACGAGACTTGGCGACTGGAGAGCCTGATGAATAAAACAAAAACATTGTAATAGGATTAAAAGGTGGACAACGACAATGACGGGATGACACGATGATGTTGCCACGAGGATGATGATGATGATGACGATGATGCTGGCCCAGACGGTCTCTCAGATTTCTGGCCAACAGTCGCCGGCCTGGATGTACACGTACAGGGCGTCGATGTAAACGTGTTGCATATGCAGCGCCGCTTCATTAGAATGACCGACGACGTGCCACGCCCCCGCCCCTAAAAGACCACCCGCCCCTGACCAGTCTCGCCGTAAACGTGGACATTTTGCGCATAACAAATCAAGCACAAGGGCTTGAACAAACAGGGGGCGGGGCCAAAATGAAATAAAAGGGGAATCACAGACAACCGAATGTTGAGCGGCGCGTGATGTAATCGCACAAAGCGCAAAAAACTCCGTTACTGTAACTCGAGCTTTCTGGGTAGATGAGATACACTAACAAGGTTGGGAAAAAAGATTAACTAGAGATTTATCTCTACGTTTCATAGAAATAAATACTATTTTTATTTGTTATCTTAAATTCTAATATTTAATTTTATCTAAAAAAGGTAACCAAACCCTTCAAATAGTCAACACATTCGGTCAAGAAGCAGGGCATGCGGAAGGGATTCGTACTGAGGAAAAGTGACAAAAGCAGGAACAGAATGAGTAGAAGGAGGAGAAGATGGTGGCCACCAATCCAACCTGACCCCGACGGCAGTAACTGTGAACGGACAGTGAGGGCAGCTCTTGGGCAGTTAGGGGAACTTAGAGCGACGACGTATGCCACTTGAATAACAAATGACGTTTTTAAATGCCAGATCCAGGAGAGCTGGCCATCGGGCAAAGGACTCGACGACTCCCAGCTCTGATGGCCAGCAAATGTATGGAACGTGTCCTCTACGCTCCTTCGTTTCTTTTATATAGATTTTTTTTTACGTAAGAGCTGAATGAGACCGTTAAGTGGATGTGGCGGACCTGTAAACGTTGGCTGATTTGGCCAATTTCGGGATCTCAGCTTTGTCAGAAAAAACATTATTTAATTATGGCTTGGAAACTGATTTCCGAGAACAGGGGAATTGTCAGATAGTTAAGCTTTAAATAATAAAAGCTGTAATGGGAAAGAAATACTTGACAAGATAAATAAATAAATAGATTTTCTCTCATATTTTACTGTGTCCTAAAAATCGCCCTATTAAGAACAAAAGGTTGTAACAGTAAAATATTTACAGCTCTAAGCCAAATTTTTACCCACTTATGAAAAGCCAGCGGAGGTATATCCGCAAAGGAATAACCACCAAGCAAGGAACGTCTTTGTCTAGCATTTTCTCTGGGCTTCTTTGCCCATTTGCCGACTTGAAATTTTTATAAGTCCTGCCAAAGGCCCCAAGGGCAAAAGGCACCATCAAAGGTGGCTGAAACGAAGGACTCCAACACACAAACACACATATAATATGCTATGTAGTGGAGGCAGGCACTGCCCCAATAGCCGGGGGCCTGGCAGGTAAACAAATGCAATTCCAATGTGGCAACAGCCAGCACCTGAAGTTGTCCGCAGGTGAGAACACTTAAAGTTTTATTATGCCCACAAAAAAGGCGGGGCGAAAGGATGAAAAGGAGGATGGGGTTGGCAAAGGATATCAAAACTACAGCAGCACACACACATAGAATGCAGCTCATTCAAGGCGAGGAAGCAATTTGAGAAATATTCCTTAAATATGCTAGACAATGCCCGGCTCCTTATGTGAATGTCCCTGTTCATCTCTCTCTCTCTCTGTCCCTCCACCATCTCCCACACACACACCTGCCTGCTCTCTCTCTCTTTCTCTGCCTCTCTGAGTATGTGTGTTCACAGGATTCTTGTTTTGTGTAGAAAAAAAAATGCTTACAATATTTTGCCAGCGCCGCCAAGTATGCAACATAAGAGCAGCCTTCGAAAAAATAACGGAAACCGGAAACGGAGGCGAACGATTTTCTGTTTCCGGCTTCCAGCCGCCAGCATTCTTAGATTTATCAAATTACTTTATGCCATTGATTTACATATTTTTATATATATTTACTTTATGTCTAACTGCATTCGATTGAATTGAATTTTATGTCTCTGCGTTTATATGTTTGATTTTGTTGAATTTTTATTTACACCTACTTATGATTTTTTGGTTTACTTAATATCCTGCATCCCCCCGTTATGTTAATTTTATTTTATTTTATTGAATGCATTTATTATTTTTACTGTTCTTTAAACATTATTATTTTTTCCTGCTCTTGATTTTGTATTATATTATTTTTGTGTTTACTATTTTGAAAATTTCACATTTTTTTATATTATATCAAAGATCATTCGAGATTTCAATTTCAATTTAAATATTTTATTTAATTTTTTGTATTCAATATTATATTAAAGTAAACTTCGATTACCTTACCTTCTTCAAAAAAAAATATTCCCTCCTCTTTCATTCAAATATTCATTTTCCACTTTTATTTTACTTGTAATATTTTATTTTCCATAATTTAATTGTATTTTTATTTCATTTTATGTTACCCATTTTCATTTTGTTTTTGTTTTTTCCTCTTTCCCCCTCTTTGTTTATTTTACAACCTTTTATTTGTTTTGATTTGTATGTTTACATATTTACATAAAATTGATCGAATCGAAATCGAAACAAAACAACAACAAAAACCGAAAAACCGAACAAAAAATGTTAAATTGAAATTACTTTTCTTATAATTTTTTGTAAATGTAAATAATCCAATTGGGTGTGTGTTTTCTTCTATGTTTTTTTATATATATAAATATTCGTTGAACATTATTTGGTATGTCTATGATTGACTCTGTGGTCATGTACAATCAATCAACCAACTCAACCAACTCAAAACCTTAAACCATAAAACCAACCAACTCAAAACTGTACAAAACAAAACAAAAACCAAAAAAAAAAATAACTATGGAACTCAGGACTAAATTTCCACCACCCATCGGATAACAGTGCCCACCACAGCCAGCACCCACAGTCACAGCCACAGCCTCAGTCACACCTATCAGGTGGCTCCCGGGAGCGCCGCATCCGCAGCAGCCGCATCTCTATCGGCTGCCGTCGCAGCAGCAGCAGCAGCATCAGCACCTCTCCCACTTGGCGGCGGCGGCGGCGGCCCATCACCATCCGCACCACCCGCAGGCAGCGGCGGCGGCGGCGGCGGCAGCAGCGGGCATACCGCCGGGCATGCTCCTGGCACTGGACTGCTCGCCGCTCCATCCCTGTCTATGCAGAATCTGGTAGCCCTGCTAGCCACACCCACCGCCCACGCCCACGCCCATGCCCATGCCCACGCCCACCATCCGCTGACCATCGCCCATCACACCCAGAGCAGCCAGAGCAGCAGCGGGAACAGCAGCCTGCACCACCAGCGCCTGGCCTACGCCGCCGCCCAACAACAGCAGCAGCCACCTCCGTCGGCGGCGGCCTTCAACATGTCCCAGCTGATGGCCACGCCCACCCAGCAGGTGGGCGGAGGTCAGACGCTGACCCTAAACGCGCTGTGTAAGTAGATCGCAAAGTCATAATATCCCCAAAAAGCAGGAAGAACCCATCCTTGGGTATTCCTAGTATTCCGAACACAACAGAAATAGGATCCGCTTAGGCATTATTCTGATTTGCATTCGATATATAATTTGATATAATTTTGTAGATATTTTTTAAGGCAATATTCCGAATTGGGAAACCGCAATCACCTTAATCTTAGCCTTTTCTGTTTAAATGCCACATAAGCCTTAAAATATATCTTCACTTGTATTTTATTCAGAAACAATTCCAACTTAATAATATTTTTTTAAGGTTTAAAATATTGAATTAAATCCATAATAAATCCAAGTCAAAAAATCGTATTCTTATTATGATTCCTTACTAAAGATATATTGGCTTATCAATTTTAAATAATGTTCTAGGAAGCAGAAAAGCGCTTTATAAAGATATTCGCGTGACATTATTTATCTAATTACATATATTAAATGTTCATTGTACGGGTACGGGTGGTTGTGTTTGTGTATTGTGTAAATTTATGTTTGTGTTTTTTTGTTTTGTAATGTAATCAAACAGAGTTTTACCTCTGGCACTTAATCACACTAGCTCTAAACAATATAAGCCCCAATAAAATAATCCCCACGCCGCCTGCATGAGCCTATGACAGCGCCCGCCTTGCCCTATCCTTTAATGACTAAAACTACGCAAAAACTCTTTCCTTTAGTGTACCTACATATATTACCTTAATTTACTGGGACAACGGAAACATGAAAAACTTGGTTATTGATATTTAGCAATTTATTTTCTTTTAAAGTTTGGCTAGGATATTTTTTCCTTTCAAATGTGAAGGATAAATGCCTTCTAAGATACAGAAACTTATATTTACACTGTTGTTTAATCTCAAACTGAACCCGAACATTTTTAAAAAAAAACTCTCGGAAATAAATATTAAATAATATTAAACCCCGAAATGCCAGAACTCAACAGTTAATTAAATTCGTCTGTACATTCATATCGTTGCTGGGGAATCCCCGACGGCCACTCCCATTTCAATTTCTGTGTGAACGTTTCTAATTCCAAAATATTGGTTACCCTCTTCTGTTGGCATTTTACAGTTTGCCCATCTCTGCCAATGAAAAAAAATATATTTTCCTAAAAGCAAACAAAATTTATTTAAAAAAGAAGAGCAGCGAAAAAGAATGAAATCTATGACAAAAGGAAATAAATGGCATTCCAAAAAACACGTTCTTGATTGCATTTGAAAAAAAATGGAGTTTTTAATAAAACAAAATAGAAGCGAAAAAATATATTGCCACAACATTCCGCCGAGTCAAGCACAGATTGGATGCCATAGGCCTGAGCTTAAAATTTACATGAAAGGAAATCGTGGATATTGAATTCCAAAATATGGGCAAAGAGGAAGCAGGAATTTAAAGGCAACAAAAACATAAAGAAAAGGTTAAAGAATTTATAATCGTATTGAAAAGAAATTATTTTTTATTAGATTTTATAAACGGAAATTTTACATTTAACTAAAAGTGAATAAAATATATTTGAAGCTATGAAATTACATGAAAAACCGAGAAATGGTTCATCACTGCAAATATTTCATGAAAAACTCTATTTCCCAATTTTATTGATAATAGTAAGAGAACTTTACATATAAATCCAATAAAATAGCAAAAGTTGGGCCAATAAATTTCGAAACTATTCTCCACACTCCCGATTGCAATTAGCTTTTCAATTAGCAACTTTTATGGATTCCACAAGGCATTAAAATTAATTTGCTTCTAAAACTTACATACACACCAAATTGTTGGCATAAAATTGCGCCCAACAAATTTGCAAACGCAATAAAAAATGCTTATATAAAATGCAATAAAGAAAAAGAAAGAAGAACTAAAAGAAAGTAATAAATTTATAGTAGATTATGAAAAAGCACAGCGGGAAAACGAAAATGTTTGGTGGCTCAATTAAAAAACAAGCGCCAGGCGGAGAGAGACCAAACAACAAAGGCTAACACATTTTTTTCCAGGACACAGAAGCAAAATAAAAGGGAGTACGAAATTTAATAATGAAAGGACGAGGGCCGCAAAAAACAAGAGGAGATAAAAGAAGGCATGAAACGGTTGAGCACAAAGTGTGAAGGGGACGGCGAAAAACAATAATAAATAAAGGGGCCAGAAATCTCGTATGCGTTAACTCAACTTGGGTTCGTTTATTGTTCAGATATGGTACTTGTATATGGTCGATTCTATATTTTTCTGTATGTCCCACTGTGTGTGTGTTTTGTTTGTCTTTGTCCTCTTTCTGCGTGTGTGTGTGTTTGGGAAAAATACAAATACAAATTTAGCATTATTCTAACGACAATTTTTCAATTGATTAAATTTCATATTTTGTGTGAATATTGTTGATGGGCTTGTGTACAATTTTAGGGCCCCCAAGTGCCGCCGATCCCTACACCCCCTCCCTGAGTGGACTGACAAATGGAGCCGCCGCCTATGGAGCCGCCCAGCCCCTAACTGCCAGCGCCCTGCAAGCGGCAGCAGCGGGCGTGGCTGGCAAGCAAATCGAGGGTGAGCTTAAGAGGGATAATAAGTTAAATAAATATTTAAATAATTGTACAACCTATTCTCCCACCAGGTCCTGACGGCAGCAATCTGTTCATTTATCACCTACCTCAGGAGTTCATTGACACGGATCTCGCGTCGACATTTCTGCCTTTCGGCAACGTCCTGTCGGCCAAGGTGTTCATCGATAAGCAGACCAACCTGTCCAAGTGCTTCGGCTTTGTGTCCTACGACAATCCGCACTCGGCCAACGCGGCCATCCAGGCGATGCACGGTTTTCAGATCGGCACCAAGCGGCTGAAGGTCCAACTGAAACGTTCCAAGGATGCGGCCAAGCCGTACTAGAAAAATGCTTAGCTGCTAAAGGGGCTTAAATGGGGGTGGCCAGGGCCAGACCTAGCACAGTCACAACTAATTCACAGACAAATGGATGAAACTAGCTTAAACAATTGTGCCTTTTTTAGCAACAACGTTCTGAAACCAAAGGACCAATTACAAACGTGTATCTGATAAGTGAATAGAAACCTAAAAAACAAATAGAAGGCTTACAAATAAAGTTCTCGAGTGCACAAAAATGAACCGCAAAATCAACCCCTACCAAAGAAGTAGCTTAAAAGTTGCATCCTTGTTGTAATCACATTTGCTGAAACAACCAGCCATCAACCATTTTCATCAAGCTCTAATTCTAACTAATCAACGTGGTCGGCAAACAAGTCCTACAAATAAAACACAAAAAACCAAAATAAAATCCAGAAATTTGAAGCTGCATTGTGGCGCCAAAGTATTTATGAAAGCCAAATAGTTAAGCAAACAAAAAAGGGAAACAAATAGAAAAACACAGCAGCAAGTGCAGACGAAAATAGAAACATATATATTTTGCACACTTATCAAACGAAACAATTTAGATAATTAATATTTAGTTAAGTGTTAAGGTTACAAAAAACATTCGAAATTCCGTTCGTAGTGAGAAACATTCAAAGGGTTAGCTAAAAATTAAAGCATATTTAAAGTATACTTTTAGAGAAAATCAAAGAACACCTAAGATGCGAAATATCGTAGAAATGAACTAGTAGTCTTAGCTAAATCAATATAAAGCTGATAAACAAATGTCACAAAAATGTTAACGTCTGGAATGGCTTCTTCATCCTTACATCAACTCTATTTTATATAGTCATTAATAGTTTTAAACTATATTCTACGCAAACTTAACCATACTTTGATTTCAAAGCAAAACCACATTTTACCAACTTTGTACTTAATTTGCACTTGATGCCGGAGGGTAAAAATTGAAAGGTATAAAAGTCAAAACAAATTAAAATGTAAACAACTTAGTCTGTATTTTAAAATAACATTTTATTGAGCGTTGTGTAAGAAATTGAAGTAAATCAATCGGTTTCACATATTTACAAATAAAATAATAAATATTTAAAAAAGTATATAAATACTTGTTGGATTTTATTTCGAAGAGCTAAGAGCCTTTTGAAGGCCGAAGAAATATTTCTAAAGGCCTTTACTTACCTACCCACCAGGAGGACATCCATCTAAGACTGTTAAATCGCCTTAAAGAAAGTCACCCTCATCCTCCGACCAGTTGAGTCCTCCGCAGGAACCCCAGAATTCGCTCGTTGAGAGGGATCTTATCACATTTATGCTATTGTACATGCATTCTTTATGCGCCAACTGACAACTCAACTGGCGCTGATAGCTGCCGACCAGGAGCCGAGAACGAAGAGGTGGGGCCATCCAACAAGGACTGCCATAAATCAAAAGCGTCCTGCACTGGCTGGCACTCCTCTTCTTCTCCTCCTCCGCCACGAATCCGCTCCTGGGTTGCAATTCAAATGTTGGCGTTAACGCATGAAATATGCATATGCACGGCGTCGCCGAATGTGCAGCTGTTGTCTGGATCTTGCTTTTTTTTCAGGTGCTACCAGCCAACAGAGTTGGCCTCAATGGACTTTAGCTAAGCTGCTAAACTTTAATACAGAGGTGAAAAATATATAAATAATTATATGAGGTAGAGGAAAAGTGTAAATGCAAAATTTTCCAATTTTTATTTCTCTATGAATCAGCTTTTATTAAAATTCTAATCTCTACAGATTTTTCTTAAAAAAAATATACCCAAAATCTTGTTTATAAGTTTACAATCATTTCTATTTATTTAAAATATATTTATCCCTCAAAGAGTCCAACTCAAAAAAAACGTAGTTGGCAGCACTGCCATGTACCTTACCTTGGTCCGAGCAAGCATTCTTTAAACTTCAAGATACGTGTGTCTGTCGTTGGGGTCAGCTCACAACATTTTTCAGTCTGAAGCTGGACGAGCTCCGAGAAATATATATTCTTTGCTTTGTTCGGTGAAAAAAAAAAACGTTTAAAGACAAAAAAATTGAAAAAAATCTATTGAAAATGTCGCAGAAGGGACAAGGTGAAAAACCGCCGGTACCTCCTCCTCCGCGTCGGCCAAGGACATCGGCTCCTCCGACCGCGACTACGGGCGATGTGACTCAGGCTTCCGAACCTTTTCCAACTCAGGCCGGCAGGCGTCACCGTGGGGCCGTAGAGCCGGAGCCACCAACCGCCTCCAGCAGGATCACTCGCCCTATGTCACCGCCTTTAGGGGGTTCTATGATGCCTGGAGCAAAGGCTCCATCACCACGAGCAGCTGTACGGGACTTGGGACCAGGAGACCCTGCTCCTGTAAGAGCTGTACGCGATTCATCCAGAAGGGCAAGTATTCCCGATTCTGGACCTACTTACATCTCCGGCAGGGTGCCCCGCCCTGTCTCACCGCCTTTAAGTGATCCTATTGGGCCGGGAACAAAGGTAACACCGCCCAGAGCAACCATTCGAGACATCGGTTCAGGAGGGCCTGCTCCTGGGAAGGCTCAGCCTGATTCTAGACCATCATCATCGCCCGAGAAAATTGTGAGGGCTTCTAGTCATGTATCATCGCCACGTTCAGGAGGGCCTGCTCCGGGAAAGGCTCTGCCCGATTCTGGGCCATCATCATCAGCACCCGAGAAAATTGTGAGGGCTACTAGTCATGTAACATCGCCACGTGCCAGTACTCGAGACACGGGACCATCGACATCTGCTCGGGCCAGTTCAATGGATTCACGACCGCGAGAAACACTGCCCGCTGGAGAACGACGGTCTAGTCCCCGCATTTCACTGCCAACGTCCTCGCCGCAGAAGACCACAGGTCCATCTCCCCGGATAACTTTTCAGGAGGCTGGACCTTCGACTTCAGCACGGAGCGTCAAATTAGCGGCTAGTGCAACCGACGCCTCAAAGGAACCTTCGGCAAAGAAACGGCTCACTATATTTAAGAAAAAGAAAACGGACACGACTGAAGCATCTCCGGAGCGACGGTCAACACCGCAACGTCGAAGAACCTCTGTCTCAGGCCAAAACAGGGCCAAGACGAATCGCATCCTCTACTCCACCGATGAGGAGGTGCGCGACGCCCTCGTCGAGTTCTCCGTGTTCATTATATTCCTGATCCTAACATCGTTGGGTAAGTTAAGCATTTGGTAGAAGGAAGACTTCTTAGAAAATAAATTAATTAAAATATATTGATGACCTTATTTTATTTTTCAGTAACCCTGTCGGTGCGCCACTCGTACATGTTTTACTTCAACGACACCATGAAGAAACTCTTCACGACCCGTGAACTGGTGATTGCTCCCTCGGTCACTGTATGCTTCGACAAGCTGATCACAGTGCCGGATTGGTGGGACTATTTGATCTACAACTTTCTGATAACACTCCACGGTGATCTGACCTTTCTGGATGGCAACGATACGGCGCCAGCACCAGTAGTTCCTCCAACAGATGAGAAACCAGAAGAGAAACCAACAGAAAAACCAGAAGAGAAACCAGAAGAGAAACCTGAAGGAAAACCAGAGGGAGGTGATGAGGATGAGGACGATGATGATGACAAAGACAAAAAGCAAAAGCTGATTGAGAAGACTCCGCGGGTGGACGCCACGCTGGACGAGCTGCTTAAGAAAAGCCCGTACAACTGGGATCCGGGCGTGGACTGGGTAGCGGGCGCCAGGGTGGTCCGAGGGGCGCGCGCGGAAACTTATGAAGATCGTGCCAACAGCTCTACTTCCCATCATCTGGAGGTAACATAAAGTCTTAATTTCTCGACTATTTTTGCTCCGATCATCTTTGTTTTTCCAGGGGCGCGTCTTCCTCTACGAGAACCTGCTGCTGGGTCCTCCGCGACTCCGGCAAATCCGCGTGCGGAGGGAGAGCTGCTATGTGAACGATGCGTTCATCCGGTACTTCAACACCTGCTATGCCGCCTACTCCTCGGCAGCCGAGGAGCGGAAGGACAATTACCACGGGTCACCGTATCGGACGATGAACGATCTGGACACCACACCGCTCTGGACGGTGCTGGCTTTTTATCGCTCCGGCGGCTACGTGGTGGACTTGACCTATGAGAAGAACAAGAATCTGGCTATCATCACCGATTTGAAGGACAGGCATTGGCTAGACCGGGGATCCCGACTCTGTCTGGTGGAGTTTAATTTGTTCAACGAAAACACGGACATCTTTCAGAGCGTCAAGTGGGTATTGAGATGGATTGTATTCGAGTCTGTTTTTTGATATAACCAACACTTTCAGATTAATTGCAGAGATTCCGCCCACGGGCGGCGTAATTCCCCAGGCCCATCTGCAGACGGTGAAGCAGTATTCCTTCTTCACGGACCGCAGCATGGTGATGACCGTGATCTATATATTCTGGTACATCATGATCGTATACTACACCATATATGAGATCATTGAACTGCGCAAGTCCGGCTGTAAAAATTACTTCTTTTCAATGCTGAATATTCTGGATTGCATCATATTGCTGGTGAGGATTTCTCGTACTTATCCCTTTTATTATTGCTGTTGTAATTCCATATTTTTGCAGCTTTGTTACCTGGCTTTGGTGTACAATGTGTGGCACACCTTTAAGGTACAGTCAGTCACAAACAAGGCTGTGGTGGAGCTGACCTACCAAAGTCTGGACGTGCTCTGTTTCTGGAATATCATTTATGTGGACATGATGGCTATTCTAGCCTTCCTCGTGTGGATCAAAATATTCAAATTCATTAGTTTCAACAAAACCCTTGTGCAGTTTACAACGACTCTCAAAAGGGTATGTAGGATGTTAGAGAAGAACTGGAATATCATTTGTAATCTTTGAATTTGCAGTGCTCCAAAGACCTGGCTGGCTTTAGCCTTATGTTTGGAATTGTATTTCTGGCCTATGCCCAGTTGGGCTTACTCTTATTTGGCACCAAGCATCCCGATTTTCGCAATTTTATTACCTCAATTTTGACCATGATTAGGATGATTCTGGGCGACTTTCAGTACAATCTCATTGAGCAAGCGAATCGGGTTTTGGGTCCCATTTATTTCCTCACTTACATTCTGCTTGTGTTCTTCATTTTGTTGGTAAGTTAAAAATTAATTTTAAAACTTACTATGGCTTAAATATAAATATTTCCTTATGCTTTTCTTATCGTAGAACATGTTCCTCGCCATTATAATGGAGACCTATAACACGGTGAAGAGTGAGATCACCCAGGGACGCAGTCACTTGGGCTCGTACATCTACAAGAAACTGACGGGATTGCTCTACTTGATCACCCACTGCGGCCGGAAGCGTCGACCCCGGCCGGAGCCCACTGCCGAGGAAGCTGCAGAAGCCGAACAAGAAGCCAAAGCCGCCCAGGAAGAGCCCGAAGAGATCCGAAAGAACCTGACTCCAGCAGAGTAAATACCTCAATGTCCTTTACATTTCGTGAACTAAACAAAAGCTTATATTTGCAGGGCAAAGTACTTCCAGGAAATTCCACCTGGAGATAATAAGGAGCTGGTTCGGTAACAAAAAATCTTTCTTAACTTCATTATTATTTTCATATTTTTACTGAAACCTTCTTTTTAGTTTGAATAATCGTGTGGGCTTGCTGGAGGAAATTCTGGAGAAACTAATCACAAACATGGATGACATTCTAAAACGCGTTGAGAGGGAGAGATCGCACAAAAAGAAATAAGTTGCATGTTAAACAATTTTAAGAGTTTTCTTTAATAAAAATATTAAATATGTATACTTATTTTAAAAATATATAATACCGAAAAATGTGAATAAACATAGCAATTAGCTTACCCATTCCTAATATCTACATGCTCATTTTGCCACGCAAACAATCAAATAAGCGAAAATTAATTAACTTCAACTCTGGCAACCGGAAACTAAAATAAACCGACAAAACCGCCAGAACCGAGCGCTAATCTCTGCTAAATCCGTGTTTGCTTTGCGCCCTTAACCCCTAACGGCCCCGAATCCTGCTGCTGCTTAACACCCAACGCGTCCTTTCTCTATTTGGCTACAAAGGCATAACGAAATTAAAAACACAAGCGAAAGCAACAACCGTGAACAAAGCGACGAGCCACGAATTAAACTATGTATTTAATTATAAGCGAGCAGCGGGGGAAACTACACTAGAAATAATTACTTAAATATACTGAAAATAAAAAATATAAGCTAAATGATAAATAATAATAAAAGGAAAACAAATTGATTAAATTTATTGTAAAATTGATTATTTTATAATTTATTTTTATCACTTATAAACTCCACTTTCGCTGTGTACTCAGTGAGTATAAGAGACATGTGACATCATTAGGAGCCGTTCCTGCGGAATATAACACATTGTTACCGCATAGCATCTGGTTGCGGCAGACACCCCTAACAAAAGAAGCTTAAATAAAGTCACTGGACATGGGAATAGTTCAAAGAAAAACTGAATTATACTTTCATCAAACAACAACTGATAAATAAAAAATACAACTGAGCTGGATTAAATTTATAAATGATAATTAAAAGTATGTAAATGCAGTAGCTTCCCCGATATTGTCCGAAAATATCCCAATTAATTATTTAATATCCGATAAAGTTTGACCAGAGCTCGGCTTAAGTGGTTGATGAAAAGCAACATCAAGTCTGAGGGATTTCGTTTTGTTTGCAGCTCAAATTTGTTAAACGAACGCACGCTACCAGACACACATATAAATCTGTGTAGCCGCATTTGTATGGCTCCCATTGTTTCGCTTTTGTAAATACGAATTGAAAAGTTGCAATCATCGCAACGTCCAAAGCAAATACACAAAGGCTGGCTGGCTGGCTGGGATGGGGAAATAAAGCATGGCACAGACAGGTGGAAAACGAGCACTTGAAGGGACCTGGAACCCGCGTTCCATCCAGACCAGAAGAACTACGAATGGCGAGCTCAGGAGCCATAATTACCGATATGCTTCATACTCACACCCAGGCGAGCTTAAAAACAGTTAACAACCGTTATTCGCATGGCAACTCTGGCTGTGATGCGCAAGTATGTCGGCCACTTATGCATTCAATGGGCTTGCGGAAATTTAAGCGTAATTAAACCAACACAATGAGTAAACAAAATATCTTTTAATTACTCAAAATATGGCTGTATGTTGAGATTCTTAAAATATATATATCTATATAAAAATTATGAGCTAAGAATTGTATTATAGGCGATATTACTCACTGTAGTTAAGCAAATATTAAGCAAATAAGCTAATGAATTGGCAATTCAGGAAAACACCATTATTTTTCTGTAACAAACATTGAGTTTTTACATCAAAATATAAGGCAACATTAAACTCATATATTATTATTAAAAGCATTAAGGAAAGTGCCACATCTTTACAAGTTGTAATGACCTTGCCTTTTTTTGCTAAATAAAATACTAATAACAAAAACATAAGTTTTACCCTCATTCAAAGCAACAGGCTCCAGCTTATTCAACCAATAATTCATCAATTAACTCGCTTTTATGGCCAAGGTTTTGTTTGACAAAAGAATAACAGGCAATTAAGTTAACCATAAGTTGACCACAATTAATTACCCCAATGTATAGTATGGAAAAAATAATTAACTATGCTGCTTTTTTTTTTAATCGCGCCGAGAACTAATGAGGCATATAATGCCTATAAAGCATTTTATGTTCATATTCAATTTAAATCACTATCGAAATATCGCAGCCTGAAATTATGCAGCACTCTGGTTAATGCTCTTAAAGCCCTCACTGAATTGTGTTAATAATTTACTTTATTTAAAATAAATCAAGGCATCCATCAAGATGAATCAATCTGCTCATCTTAATTATGTGGATTAATAATTTATGAAAACGTTAATAAATAAATTTATATAAAAAATTACTGAAAAATAATTACGTTTAAATGGATTTTACCAAAAAGTGCTTTAAAAGATGGGAAAATAATATTTAAAGTGTTTTTATATCACTAAGAAATTTACTTTTTTGTACTAATTTGTTTTTTTTTATTTAAGTTTTCTATTACCTAATAGAAACATCAAGATTCTTGATTCCTCCATATTTTTTTCATGGCAATAACATAAGTCATTCATTGTGTTTTTTTATATTTTAATTATATTTTAATGTTTGTATTTTAGCAATAAATAATTTCCAATGCAACTGGTTGGTGCACGCTTAATACTCGCCATCTGTCGAAATAAATACGATAAATTACGATTGCAGACCATAAAGGAGAATGCCGATTTCCCTGGATCTCTCAGAGATATCCTCGATGACGTTGGCTTACAACTAGGGACTTAGGACTAAAGACACTGCCTAGACTAGATGGGGATCCCCCGACGGATCACTTGGAGGACTCTGACAATGAGAGCTTCTCGAACATCGGCATGGCCTTAATCAGAGCCGGTGCCACAAACACCTCGGCATCGGGATTATGCGGAAAATCGGGATCGGCGGCAGCCACATCGTTCACGGCTATGTCGTTGGACAGATCGACGGGCACAAAGTTCTCCTCGATGTCGATGTCGTTATTCAGATCATTTTCGATATCTGCCTCGATGTCCAGCTCGTGATCTTGTTCCTGATCCTGATCATGATCCTGATCGAACTCAGCCCACTCATCGTTGAAGGTCTCGCTCATAACGACGGGCGTTGTGGCTTCGGCATCTTCATCGTCGGAGGAATCGAATTCTTCGCGCTCTTTCTTCTGCTGCATCTCCAACGATTCCTTCTCCTGGTGCTCCTGTTGCAGCTCCTCCTCCCGTTCCACTTCCTTTTGAACGGATGCCATCATTTCCGCCAGCCTATCCATGGTCTTCTTTCGCTCTTCTTCCGACTGAATCTCCACCGAATGTTCACTCATATCTGTTGCTTCCGCTTCGGAATCTTCTGGTGATCTGGTGGCAAGTTTGTTTGTTGTAGATCTTACGGTTGTTGTTGTTGTGGTGGTGGTGGACTGTGCAACGTGTGTGAGTGTGTGTGTATGAGTTGCAGGTGCAGTATGTGTGCGTGTGTGCGAAATAAATGGAATAAAAGTTGGAATTAATTTATTGTGATTTATTATAAGAGCCAATCGTTTTTGTTTAGTTTTTTTTTCGGTTAGAAGCAGCGTGCTGATTTTAAAATAAATATATTATTGATTAAATTGGTAAAAAATATTGGGTAAAATGCTATAAGTTACTATAAATTAATTAAATTTGAGGATGCAATGCGAAAAACTTTTAATTCTACAGAAAAATGTTATATTATTTTATTGGTTAATAAAAAAAATACGGTTTCAATATTATTAACAAGCAATAAAATAAAAATATTCTTTAATTAAATTAGTTTATCAACTTTTTGACCAATTGCAATTTAAATAGGGCTCTTTACCGGATAATTTTCCAAAATATGACCTTAACATTAAATACGGGATTTAATCAAGCATTTTATCTTTTCCATATTTAATAAATTTTAATTCTATACACCAAACATATTCCAAGCTGTTTATTTAAAATAATAGTTCCGTTTAAATGCTTTATTACTATATTTTATTTTAAATCGGAAGAAACTCACAATTTACGCGCTGCCTTCGAATCTTCAACTGATCTGCTGTTAAGATAAGCTCACTGTTTTATAACATTTATAAAAAGCGCAGAAAAAAATACTGAAGCTCAGTGAAAGAGAGGTTTGGCTTAACAGAACTAGTTGAGTCAGCTTAACATGGAATCTGCGTGAGGGCAAGAAAAGGAAACAGAAAAGAAACAGAAGAGCGAAGCTTAGAGAACTTAACAGAGATATTTTGTCATGCTGTTGAGTCCCTCTTTCCCGGCTCTAGCTTTGTCTCTTTTTGTCTTATTTTGCATAATTCCTTCATTCATTATTTACGTTTAACATGCAGTGTCGCATCCATGATTCACCTTCGCCAATGGCCTCTCACTCACTCTGTAGGGGCTATGTGACGTCACTAGTTCAATTCTTCCCCCTCGGTGAATTTCATCCAATTCCGTTTTACGCTCGTTAACAATTTCTAAGAAATTCATATTATTAATACACAACCTTTTTGCATATTTGTTTATTTCTGTCCGTTTTGGTCATTTAAGTATTTGTTGTGCTTTTGAGGTGATTTAACAGACCGGAAGAATTGAAAATGGGAGAGGAAAGAAACGGAGGCAGTGGGCTACACATTCTACAGATGAATGGCGCTACGACTGAGTCACGATCTCTGAGATTCTTGGGAATTTCTTGAGAATTGAAACTGATTGAAGAACTCAAGAATATTTGGGGGCTGCCTCAGAGATGATTGATTACAATCTGCCACGGGATTCCACATATTTTTAATGATTTATTAACTTGTTTATTGCAATAAAAAATTCCCTTTAAATTTGGTTGAAAATTATAAAAGCAAGCAATATCGTTTATATTTAAATTCATACATTTATACATTAACAATATATACATACGCTATATTATATTTCATTGCCATTTCAATCAAACCACTTTCTTCCCTTTAAAAGTTATTTAATAAACCAAATTGAAGCTCAATCTTTTGCATCACCATTTCATTAATAACTGTCTCTCATAAATGGAAAATTTTCCCAACTTTTTCTTCCCTGCCATCTGCTTGCATTCAAATTGAAATGCAAATGCACAAAGTAATTTGTGAAAAGTTATCAAAAGCTCACACATTCATGAATGTGAATTATGTGCATTTGTCTGGATATTTGTACGGTTTTTAATAGGAAAATATTAATAAAACACACAGACGTCTGAGTGTGTTTGCCATTATGGCACATGCTTTTTGCAAAGAGCTTCAATCGCCAAATTGTTTAACAGCCTTCAACAATTTTTCAATGTTTCGATGCAGCCGGCAAAGGAGTTACCGCACACACTCCCTACCGTGTGTGTTTGTATATGTATTAATATTTATAACCATGAATATTAAATTCAAATAAACGCATGAGAAGTCAGCCGCCCCCTTACGCCACGCCCAGACCCCAAAAACAGAAGCCACAACTTTCAATATCCGCGCGAGATGAAAAATAAAGTTGAACACCACAAAAAAATTAAAATGGAAATATAACAACAAATCGAATGAAATTCGCAACATGTGCGAATAGTTTCTTTTTTCTGTTCATTTCATATTTCTTTTTGCTTCCGTTGCGGGTACAAAAATGTCACCGCTGGCATTATTTAAATTTAAATTTGCGTATTTAAACGTTGACATGTCACTTACAACTTTAAAGTTGTTAATAATGGCGCTTTACGCCGCATTGCAATTTTTTTTATGGTCATTTATTAATTTGCCGCTGATTTATGCGCGGCTCGCGGAGAGCAACAAAAAATTTATCCAACCGGCACTCGTCGATTTCGCCACAATAAATTCTCATAAATACGGCCCTTTTCCGCCCCACCTGCCACGCCTACCACGCCCAAGACGAGGATTTATGCGAGCTGGGCGCATGACTTTTAATAAAAATTAATTTTTATTACAGCCTAAAAGTAATTAATGGACTTGCAGCAAAAACGCCAAGAAAAATTGTCGCATGTATGATGCATGTACACGGGGCAACCTGTGGAACAAATTGGCCAAGGGAAAGGGTGGAGGATAATTTTTATAAAGTCCTAAATGAAAGGAAAGTTATTCCAAAAAAAAGGAGGGCGAGTTGCTTTAAAGAGAAAGTTTATGCAATGCAAATATTCGTCCAACTCCCAATATTAATATTGAAAAAATTTCTTAATACAGTTTTTATAGAATTTAAATAACGTATCGCTTACCTAATATTGATTATATTTTTAATTCAAAAATATCTCAAATTAATATGATCTATTTTTGTACCTAATTCCGTCAATTTTTTATGAATATATGACTTCATAACAAACAATTAACTTTCTTATTTACATTCTGTACTAAAAAATCAAGTGTAAATAAAAAGTTGAGCTAAAAAAAAATGTATCAGTAAATTAAAACTCTTATTAAAACTAACCTTTGCCCTAAATAAGCCACGTGCTCTAATAAAAACGAAACAAAATCGTTAAAAAGTAACTTAATTTCCACCTTTTTGAACTTCCCCACTTTGTCATGATTCAACTCATAAATTTGTCTGTCAATTGCAAAGTTTTACAAATATATACATATATCACTCTCATCACATTACCATTTTTTACTTATCTCTATATTTGCATAATATTTTGTTACAAACATTTTTTGCGCTGTGGCCACAAACTATAATTTGTTTGCATTATTAATTTAGATGCAATGCAATTGCAAAAAAAAAATAAAATTACTCACAAATCCAATGAACCAATATGCATATTACATGACTGCAGGGCTGATATAAAAACGGAGAAAAATCATCTAATTGTACAATTAAACATTTTGTCGTGTTAATAAAATATTTACGATTGCGGTTGGACCAGATTATTAGCCCGACAAATTAGTAAAACTTAATTAAAGCAGCAAACGTTGCCGAAAAAACAGACTTAAATTAAAAATAAAATATGTAAAAACTAGCAAGCGAATAGCTTTGTACAAACAGAAGTAAATAAAAAATAAAAGCAAACCACAACCAAAACAAGTCACCGAAAAGATTTAATTTTATTTGCATTAGTAAGGAAAAAACGCAGGCATATTCATATATCGTATATACAATTTTCGCTGTTTAGTTTTATGCAAAACTTTATTTAAAAAATATTAGAAATATCTGTGTATAGGTATGTTACAAGTTCATAGAAAGTTCTCAATATACAATTCGCTTCTTTTTTTGTATTGGTTAGTAGAGCGCTTGCCAAGCATTTCCTGGTTAAATGTCTTTCCGAGAAAGTTGTGTCGCTTTCTCTCGAAATTACTTGTATACCTTGGGCTCGTCGATGTCGCGCACCTCGTTGTCCTTGGGCTGCTTCTCCAGCGGCTCCCGGCGTCCGTCCTCCTCCACCTCATCATCGAACTCGCCCTGACCCGCGGACTTGGCGGATGGCGGAGCAGATGTAGCAGGTGAGTTGGCCGGCTGGAAACCACCCCATTGGTGTGCACCCCCTCAGCCACCTCCTCACCGCTGTCCAACGGCCTTACGTTAACGACGCGCACCTTAAACACGCTGTTGGTGTTCCCGAACACGGTCTCGTTGATCTCCACCTTGTGGCCATCCACAACCTGGCAGGGATAAATAGTTGGTTATTAGTTACAACTCTAAAAAAATTTGTCTTAAGTTTAACATTATAATAATATCAATAATCAATTATTTAATAGTTTGAATACATTAGTCTCTAATCCCTTTTATGTCTTACCTTCACAGTAGAAGTGGTGTTGCCATCCTTGGGATTCAGCGGGGCCAAAGGCAAGCCAAGGGAGAAACCAGATCCAAGGCCAACGCCTGAGTCATCAGAGTCATCAGAATCATCAGCAGCGGAATCAGTGCCAATTACTGGCCAGAGACGGGTGCGCAGACGGCGGAGAAGATCTAATAAATTATAAAAATTAAAGCACATATTTAAAACGTGAATAACTCAAATATAACTAAGAATAACTAATCTGGTTTATATTTTGTGTGCTTTTAAAAAGAGAGAAATATTTTATACCAATTATATACTTGTTATTAGAAGTATAATCATATAATTAATTTAAACACAATAATTATAACAAAATAGGTATTCAAATAAGCAACTTTAATATACATAGTCGAATTACTTTTTCTTCGTTTATTAGCTAGAATTTTTTCCTCTCAAAATTAAAAAATCCTGTAGGATGTGTCTCGAGTGCCCTGTGGGAATTGCAGCAGGTGCCCGTGGTCTAGACATCAGACTCGTTCTGGCAATCTCCCTTGACTCCCTAGATCTACTTGAATCTCTGCAAAAGGAGAGACATCCCATCGTCGTCGTCATCGTCGTCAGCGTCGTTGTCTCATGCTAATGTATTTTTCAGTTTGAAAATCCCTAATCCGCAAACGCACTAAAAAGCGTTTTCTGTGTCGCCGCCGCCGTCTCCGTCATTTTCTTGTCTGCACTTTTGTAATCTCCAACCCCGGCCTGCAGCCCCACTTTCGTTTCTCAGTCCAAATTCCACCCACAGCTCGGCCATATGCCTCAGTTCTTGGCCTTTTCCACTCGGTTTTTCCCTGGTTTCTTCAACCTTGTCATAAATTCTTGACCGCATTGTTGGCGGACTTTGTTTTGGCCCGGTTGTTGATTGTCGTTTGTCGCCAATCCATTTGCCGGCTGCATTTTAATGCGTTTAAATAGCTGCGTAAAATAGTTTACGGCTTTGGGATATTTATCTTTAACTTGAGGGTTACAAAAATAAAACAGAGAATGCGTATTCAAAGAATGAATGCTCTTATATTTCTTTGACTTTAATTCCATTTCCTTTTAAGTTTTTCTATTAATCAAAATATCTTCTTGGCTACTCCGATTTTAATCAAAAACATCTATCAGACTTTTTAGCGCCTCTCGTGCTCATGGATTTTACCAGACTTTCCACGCACATAATACAAACAGTTCTGGCTATAACAAACATAATTTCGCTGACAAGAAACTTTGCAGGCGACCGCAACGCCCAACTTTCTATTTGTCTATATGCTATTTTCTACGCTTCGTTATCTTGTTGAACCCCAAACCCCCTACAAAGCGGGACAACGAAGAATAAAACAACTTTTATGCATACACAATGCCCAGGGCTTTGGGAAGTTTTTATCCTGGACCCTCGAACGTATTAGGATAAGATTTATGAAGTTTCGGCTTCATCTCCGTCATCTGCAACGTCTTACGGTCTTAGTTAAGCAGAAATTGGCAAGATGAGGCGCAAAACTTTTCACTTTTAATGGTCAATAGACCGGTTTGACCTACTCCTACTCTTCAACGCCTCCTCCTCTCCTTCTATGGAAATATAGAAATAAATACAAGAGCATAAATAAACTTTGTCTGGCTACAAGAACTTGACATAATATTTTGATAAATTGTTTTTCGTTTCACTGGGAGTAGTCTGAAACCGAGATGGAAAAGTTTAAAAAGACCCAAGGGACAGTTGGCTAATTGGCCTGGCCCAGGGGATATGCATTTAATTCATTTCCACCAATAATATAGGGTAGACTTGAAGCAAACAATGCTCATTAGCATACTGATTTTAAAGAAAACTTGGGCAATTAGTTGGCTATTTATTGAAGATATATTTAAAGAGTATGCTCTGCCATAAACTCTTGTTGTGATACTACTTTAAAATTTATTTTAGAAAAATTATATATATTAATAAACATTCATTTAGGTCTCGGAAAATAATTATATATATTTATTATAAGGTAATTCCCTGCTTAAAAACCATATAGCCCCGCACAAGTCCCCAAATATTAAGTATACGCAATGTGGCAATCGTTCGATCATCGTTAAGCAGAATAATAATAATGAAATTAAATGCACCCGAGACATGTAATTACGTTGCATGCACTTTTTGGGAGGAAACACTACAATATTGTTTAATTAAAATATCATTAAAAATGCTCAAGCCGATTACGCCACACATCACGCATACGCCGCATGTGCCGCGCCAGCTCTACTCACCATCGAAGGAGTCGAAGAAGCCGAGATTGAAGCCCGACGGATTCGGCTGGAGGAAGGGATAACCCGAGCCCGTATCGATGACGCCGCGGAAGTTATGGAAATCCGATTCGGTCTGAGGGCGCGATGGCACGTTAATCACCTCGGCATCGTCCTGCGGATTGTTGCCAGCTGGAAGAGGGGAAACAAAGAAGAAAAATAAAAAGGGTTTCAGTAGAAATTAAACACTGTTTGTCATCATTAAGAGCCAAATTGGCTGGCGAAAATTGCATTAAATTAGCCAAATCAGCGGAAAAAGAAGAGCTCCACTCAACCCCTTTTCCCGTGCCTCATTAACGCTGATTACCCAATCTTTGCTCTGCATAATTATCCATTTCTTTGCTTTTGGCGGAAGGTATATGATAAGGCGACTGGTCTTTTTTTTCCCGACCTACAACGGCTTCTTGATTTTAATCAAAAAAAAATGGTTTAAAACCAGCTTGGTGTAGACATATCACTTTGATTTGAATATAAATTCTAGCTGGTTCCGGAAACGGGGCCAAGGCTTTATCTAAGAACCTCTAAATAACGCATCCTTCGCAAAGATACACGGCTGCAGGCGCAGATAAATCCTCCCACTCCACTCCGGCCCAGCCTCTCAATCTTTTTCCCTTTCAATCTTTAGTCCTGGCATGTTGCACTTCATAAATCTCAGTAGCTGACACTGACACCAACAACAGGCAGAACAGCACAACACAACCATCAGACAACAAGTGGCCAGAGGGAGCGCAAATAACACAAATCAGTCAGGGAAAAAGACTTGGACTCGAGAGATATCCTGTACAAATATCCTTACGGAAAAATTAAATTAAAAATTGTGTTTATTATATATAATTGGAATTTCTGCCACAAAACATAACTAATATTGCAAATCCAATTAAATAAATAAATATTTATGATATTTTATGAATTCATTTTTAATTTTTTTATATTACTGATACATTTCTCTCCCTATATCCTATATAATCCTGGACCTCAGACGTTGCCATCGAAACTAACGACGTTAAAAATAAGTCAGGCTGCGTTGACTCTCCTCTCGTCGCAGTAGACTCAGCCTCGAGTTGGAACGAAATGGAAAATATGAAAAGCTTTATGTGCTGCGTGAAATTGCTTACGCAAAAGGCGAACGTATCTGACCCCAAGGGGGTCAAAAGGGGGGCTCATGACGATGACGTCTGATTCAGGGGTGCACAAAACAAATGCACTGCGGCGGGTCCCTTTGCACTTCCGTTTTTTAAGCCGATTTATGAGAAATATACACGACACCCGCAATATGTTGGGGTTTCTGTGCAAAAAATGTCATCACGGTGGCCAGTCCTTTCCCCCCTTGACAACGCACAGCGATCAAACATGAAGTTGAGCAACGGAGGAAACAAAAACAAAGACCCCAAATATATATATATATATATCTATCCAGAGGCAGGGCATTCAACGATGGAGAGGGGACTAAAGGATTGGCACACGTGAATGTCATTTACAAGTGCAAATATTTACCTTTTGGAGGTGCATATGAAAGTGGGCTACCTGCTGGAAAATATGCACCAAGGATATATTTATTGGTACACAAAACTCAGCGAAAGTGGAAATATTCTCCAAAGTTTAGGTGGGTTTCAGTGGTATCTCTTTATTATAATTTTTACTGGACACCCTTCAAGTGATTTTTAGACATAAGACACCATACACATACTTCAAGGAAAAGAAACTACTAGTTTAGTAAATTCAAAAGAAATGTATATATTCAGTTGAGACTATACAAAATTAACCCCATCTCCCAGTCAACCAATCGCTCTTATTATTTAGGACCATTAATCAAGCGAAACGTGGAGAAGCACAGGAAATATGAAAACATGGCAGTTTCATTAATTTTCCAATAATTAAGCCCAGACAGGGGACTACAGATTTTCACCACACCTTCTCCTCTCCTCCATTTTTCCTGCTGCCTCTGCTGAATTATGGAATTAATAAAGCCAGTTGGCAGATTTGGTAGCCCGAAAAAAAAATAAAGGGACTGTGGAAATTTCTGCAATGCGCTGCGCTTTTGTTCTAAACACAACGAACATTTTTGTTGCTAATTATGTAAGGTTAACAAGCGACGGGCAGCCACCAACCAAGGGGCGTGGCACTCATACTGTATATATATATTTTTTCTTTTTTTTCCGGGCTTCCTGGGAGACCAAAATAAAATCCCTGGCAATCGCTTGGCCTGCGTTTTATGGCGCTAATTGGCCGAAGGGGCAGAAAATGTGGGAGTAACTGGCCGGCTGCGTCAATTAATTAACATAATTGTACAATTTTGCATAATTTAGTGAGCGGCAATGATGATTGTGTGAGCACCGGAGTCCTTTGCCTGGCTGCTGAGAAATTGTTGAGCTTTTTAACCGAAACTTCCATTTGGGTTAGAAGAAATATTTAAGATTTCTAAGGGAGTTGTTTGGTCTTGAATTTAATGTTAATGTTTTTCCCTTAGGCTATTTAATAAATACATATTAAAAATGTATTTAATGAAAAACATTAACAAAACCGGGATAAGACAATTTTGGCTTTTAAATGAGATGATAATTGCAAACTGCCATGGCTATGATTCATCTCATTTCCGCTCTCGTTTCACTGTGGGAAATTGCTTGAAAATATGAAATGCTTTTCGCATTTTCCCCTTAGGAGCGCCCAAAAATGGTAATTAAACTGCTGGCCAAAAGTGTCGGTTTCGGCCGGGATTCCATGGCAGATTCAGGGCATTTCGGGTATGAGGTTCAACTGGCCATCAAATTTATATTGCGGCCGTTCCGGGGAAACAATTTTGAGTGGCTGCAATATGGTTTTTGGCAAAACGCACACACACACCCACACAAAATGGCAATTCGCTTTTTGGCCATCATCGATGCATGCGTTTTCAATTACTTTTGCGTTCAAATTGTTGATGAAATATCTGTAATACTTCGCTCTCGTTCATTGCCGAGACAAGTTTACCACTTTTTCGCAATTCATTTGCAATTTTCCGGTTTTCCAATTCAAAATTGTAAAATTCAATTCACAAAAATCTGATTTGGAGCTGCCACAGCAGCCAAAGTTTTCTAATTAATAGAAAAAGTGGCAAATGAAATGTTGCAGAAAATAAAAAAAAAACTTTTGAAACTTTCACCGCAGGCTATTCTCATTAAAGGCTCTATTTTTACATCCCTGCCTTAATTATTACCCTTGGCCATCTATCAATTATTTTACCATTTTTACGCTCACAAATCAATGAAACTTTTGCTGCGAATTTTCCCCAGACTTTGTTGCGTCTTTTTTTGCAGTTGCATGCAATTAATGAATTTTTAATAGCCGCACTTTGGTTAATGTAAAAAGTTTTTCCCACTAATGCCTAAGGGGGAAAAGAGGGGCTTAGGCTACTTGTTGTAATTATGATTGTAGTTGCAAAAAGTTAGTTGGCCATGTAAATCTTTTGAGATTCTTTTTTTTTTCAGCGAACAGCTTCGGGAAATTATAAATATGAGAGAAAGTAAAGGTAAAAAAAGAGACAGGTGAAAAGGAGTAAAAATATATTTTATGGAATATAAATGCTCATATTTATTTATTATTACAGATGAGAGTATAATTATTATATCAACTCTAGACAGGATCCATGTAGAACTATAATTAAGCAATAAATTCGCAAGTTCTACCCTTAATCTGGGGCCCCTTCATCACTTCTCCCTGCAGCCTGTGCTCTCGCTTTTAAAATCACATACTGGCCCTAATCCGTTGGCCCAATCTCATCACAGATTAGATGACCTGGCCACAAAAGGAGGTTCGAGGAGGAGGCTGCCTGTGACGCCTTTGAAACGCCGTAATACCAAAACCACCAAAGCACACGCATTTCAATTACACACACAAACTTGGACGCTCCCTCTGGCAGGATTGTGTGTGGTAGGGATCCCAAGTCCGAATCCGAGTCCTAGTACGAATCCGCCTCATGACAAACTCGATTGTATGCAATTTAGGTTAAAATGATTTCAAATCAGCTGAAAACCACTGGCCAGAGACAGTCGTCGGAGGCCTGTCGAAGCCCAGCCGCCAGTGGGAATCGGCCCAAAGGGGTGGGCCCAGTGGGAGTTGGAGTGGGCGTGGCCCGAGTGCAGAGTCGTGTCACGTTCAAGAACTCTAAACAGGGGGAAAATTAGTTTGATGCCCTCCCCGAGCACCACAGACATACACTCGCTGGCACGCACAGGACACTTGAGGGAGGACATGAGGCAAATGTCAACAGCAGTCGAGCCGAAAGTGAAATCAAAGCCAGCTTTTGAGCAGCCCCTGTCCTCCAGTGCCTGTCCCAACTCCAAGCCCCCCTCTAACTACCGCCGCCCCCAATCGAGTGAAAGTGCAGACCGAAGCTTAGTTGCTGTCATTCTCCAAGTGAAATGCCATTCAATTGACCTGCTTGATGGGAATGGTGTCCGGACTCAGGAGGTGTACGGGTGTCCAGCTATTTTGTTAGCACGCATTTACAGCACTCGAAAAAAAGGCATCCTAAAGCGAGTAAATGGGGTTAACTTAAAATCACAATCTTATTCGAATTTCTCTCAGTGCAAAATCACACGCACATGTTATCGCTTTCCCCAATCACATCTTCGTTCTACGACAGCAAAAAAAAAAAACGAAAAGTTTAACAAATGATGGACGTGCTGAACCCCTTCGCAAAGTGCACATATCGCTCTGGATTGAGCTTTGGAAAAACGAAAACGAAATTAGTTTAACGTCTGAGCCCCAGCTAACCGAGCTGAGCCCCATCTCCTGGACAGGGCACCCCTTTTTAGGGGCGGCTGTCTGGCTGCTTGCTATCAATTCTAATTACAAATGTCAACAATGATTTTTCGGCCATCCCCTTGATGTGCGATGACGTTGGCTTCGAAAGTGGGGAAGGCATGGCATCCCGTATTGGGTGCCCCCAAAAAGGGGGCTTGGACGGGGGCATTGGGTGCCTTGATTAATGTGACGCGTTGCAACAACAGCTGGGGCCACACAGGGGTCTCGTTTTACGGTTGTCTCGCTTCCAGTGCCCACTCTATGAGGTCCGAATACACAAGAAGAGTTGTTTTTAAAACCAGAGAATTTTAAAACGATTAAGAAAGGGTCAAAAAGTATGCAATATATATAATATTGTGATATATAATTATTAATTTTTTTTAAAGCGATTTTCTGTAGCTTTCACCCGATGTAATCAATTGTTCTAGGTAACTTAAACTTAATGAACTATATAATTCATTTTAAATCGCTTAGAAAAGTGCATAAAAGTACAGGATAGTTTATTTTACTCAATTAAATCCATTGTGTTTCATTATCGATAGCCTCCACCCTATGTAATAAATTGTCAAAGCAAAGATGTGAGTATTTTCGATGCTCCAGCTGTTCCTATCATTAATTATTAAGCAATATTTAATCCGACTTAACAATTTATTTATTTATTTTTTTATTTTATTTTATTTTTTTAATTTACAAATTAATTTCTTTAAGTGCACCTAACTGAGTACGGCGGATGCTCTGCCTATTAGAGGATGCGGTGTAGTTCTAGTTATCTGCATGGTTATTTTCCTCTGTCTACAATTGATTGGCAGTCGCGTTGAGTGACGACTTCGCCATGAGTCTGGGGAAAAGTCGGGAGCCCAGCCAGATGAAAGGGTTGTGACACATTCGAGTTATACGGTTAGATGGAGGCCTTACTCGACCTGACGGCCAATGATGAAACAGTGGACGGGGGATGTTAATGACTCGAGCGAAGATAACAAATGCGATTTAGGGGATAGCTCAGTGCGGATTTAGTGGCGGATGGATACGAAACAAATTGTCTGGAATATATTGGCAGACAGTTAAATAAGTAAAGAGTAGAGATGGCCAAGAACTGAGCATGGTAAACGAAACTTTAAGCTACAATCTAAAATATTAAGTTTATAAACCTTAACGACATCTGCATTTTCAAAAAACAAATTGTTGATAGAATACCTTTTGAGAGTATAAAGTATAAAGGCAACTAATGAAGAACCGTTGATTCCTCCGAAAATCCACCTCATAATTCATCACAAGTAATTTCCTCTCTGCTCCTTTCCAAACACAATACTACTTCATTAACCAAACAAACAAACAAATAACCAAACGAACGGATCTCTCAACAACCCCATTTCTTCGGGGCCTTAATAAGAGTGCAATAAAATCAAGATTTGCATGACAAACAAATTTACGTGCTCGCCACAGCTGGCAATAAGGAAGTTGGGGAAAAGAACCGCTAACCAAAACAAAACGAAATAAATATAAAATCAAATTTAATTCAATTAATTTTGGGTCGCTAGGTCAGGGCGTAACACACCCACACCCAGAATATCAGGGCCCCGCCTCCAAACTTGGCCTATAAGTCAAGTCAGGTGCTGCGTTCATTTTTCATTTCTCTCTCCACTTCATTTGCATTTTGGCAAAACGAAAACAAAACAAAAACAAAATGTGAGTTGAGCCTAAGCAAAATAGAAATAAAAAACACTTTGATTGTAACTGTGGGGAAACACTGTAAGAAAAATGCAGCATGACATCAATATTAAAAATATAACTGTTCGAACCGCCTTAAGATCAAAAATATAGAGAAAACAATCTTTGTAAGATTGAGTAATAACCTAATTTATATTTAATATAAAACGTTTAAAAAATATTTTCTTAAAAATGTTTAATTCAAGTTTTGGCTGTTTAAGCTTGAAACGCTTCTTTCTCTACTAATTGCAAGAATAATTTTTCCTATTTCTGAATCAAAATTACCAATAACCCCCATATTTTTCCTATGTGTATTCTATCTCTCTCGCTCGCTCCTTTGGGAAGCACTCTCTCCCGGCTTGCCAAATGTGACAATCGTGTCACGTACTCAATGTTCTGGAAGATTGAACGTTACGTTTGTCGCGTTTAAAATGAGTTTTTTCATCTGAATTTGATTTTGATTGTTTGGTCCCGGACACGGAACACTCCCCTATCTCCCCTAGCCGCCTTTTCTCCCCGCTGGAAATCCCTGCCATATCGTCGCCACATGCAACAAATTATTCTGCAGAGCAAGAGCAGCAAAAATGGAATTGCCAAAAAAGTAAAATTGTTTAATTTTAGGCTTTTCCCCGCCGCCTTTGTCTGCCTTTGGCAGCCTTCATTATTTCGCTTGGTTCAAGAATCATTTTTGCAGGCATCTGTACGTGCAGAAAATTTGTAAAGTAACAAAAAAAAATAAACGTTCAGATTTTTGATTCCTGGTCTTGATTTGTAAACGGTTTGTGCTCTGTGGCAGGTGGTGCAATTGTTAATGATTTGTGTGTCTGCCTCTGGGACTGGCCTGAATGAATTTGAGCCTCGTTCCGAAGGGTTTACCTTTAAGTTTTTGCCTTGAAATGCAATTGGGGCTAAAAAGTAATGGTAGGTTCGAGCTTTAATTGGTTGGAAATATTAAGTTTTTTATAATTTTTTCCTTTTTCGGATTTTTATGATTAAAAGATAATATTTGCCTAAAAATACTCAGAGATTTGATCGTATTAAAATCTCCTAAATATATAATTAGAGAATATAAGCAAATAGCTTTCATGTACCCTACTTCTAAGAATCTCTCACTCTCTCTACCTGAATACCTCCAAGAATCTTAGTGTAATCCATTTGTAGCCCTTTGAAAGCCTTCCAATTAAGTGAAATAAATCCCCAAATGCTGCACTCCACCGCACCCACCGCACCGCATTCCTGGCCACCTGCCAAATGATTCCTCAGTTTCTTGGGCTTTGCCTGGATATGCAAAATTTTCATAAATGCCACAGCCAGCAGGGCTTGTGGGTGAGGCTTTGAACATGATTTACGATTACTAAACTACTTAATGTTAATCAATTGTGCAGCAGACTCATAACGATGACGACGACGACGGTGGGTGCAATTTGTTGGACAGATAATTGCAGCAGACACTTTGTGCAATCATTGCAAATGTTGCATGGTGACAATGTTGCATGCAAATTCGAATCAATTCAGGCGATGAAAGTGGAGAATGTGACAGTGGTTACTCCCCCCCTTGCGAGTTGGGTTTCGCAAATTTTTGGCTTGGCAGCAAAAACCGCAAATTGCCATTAACGAAAATCTAATCATAACCGGAAATTAATTTGACAGGAATCTCATTAAATTTACAGCCCCGCCAGAAGGACATATGGCAGCAGCTGTCGACGGGTCCTGGGATCCGAAACCCACCCATACCCACATTCACACCGATGCCAGGCCATCATCGGCTCATCGAATCCTAATTCCCCATCCGCAAATCCCCTTTTGGCAAATCGTTTAAAGCTGCATTGCGTTGACATTGCAACTGCCAGCTGAGTATTTGAGTAATGTACGGGATTTCATTATAATATACAATTATTCCTGGTCCTAGAGTCAAATATACAGGATGTTTGTACGAAGATGCAAAGTCGTGAATTTCATTGAAAAAAAAAGACACAATACAGAGGTAAGTATTAATTATAAAATTTAACAATATAAAATAGCAATAACTTACACTTTCTTCCACAGGAACGTATGATTTTTTAAAAGGTGGGTTCATTGACATAATATATTTAATTTAAGTAAAGGTAACTAAAAACTTCTTAAGCATAACAATATATAAAACCTTTTTTAAGCTAATAAAAAAAAATATTTCCATTTCCTTTGATTATATTGAAAGAGTCTCGTATGATTAATTAATCTTCATGGAAAATTATGAGATGTTGCTAGGTCTTACATATTCACTGATTTTATTCAAAGCAATAAAGCAATAAGCAATAAATAATGCAGAACGTTGATTATAAGTTCAATAATAAAGAAAGATGCATGTGTACAAAATAATACATATAATTATACTTATATAATAATTAAACATGTATACAAGACCATAATTCCTCAACAATGATTCATTTGCTTGGTCATTGCTCCGTAATACTTTTATATATTTCTACTGCTAATTAAGTAATTATATATCTTGTAGATTTTGTTAAGATAAATTTTAATGCAACCTAAGAAACTTAAGCTAAGCTTCATGCTAAATAAACTGAAGATTATTGCCGTGTATGTTGATTTAAAAAACACAATGGAAATATAACAATTTACTTAATCCCTCAATTAGATCTTAAGAAAATTCCCCAAAACTGATTATAAGTACTTGAGTTCCGGTTAATTAACGCGGACACCACTCCGCATAATCATTCAGCGCTGCGTTCGTGTGATTATTCGGTGTTAATTCCCCCCAGTTTGTGCTGACTATGAGCAACTGCCTCGTCTGGATGCTCCTCGCCTCTCGACTCGACACGACTGCCTTCTGTAATTTATTTCTGATTTCGGGTTTGCGCCATGCGTGGCTGAGCATTAGAGGCGCTTGCACATTTTGCCAGCACATAAATTAACATAAAGAGGCGTCGCATAAGGGGGAGGTGTGCGATCTCCTCTCCCGTGACGCCAGAGGGGGCACACACCTCCGGGGAGGGGCCTTGCAGCGATTACGTGACATTGAACCGGAGCCAAGTAAAGATTGGAGTGGAATCGAGGCGGCTGCTGCTGCTACTACTACTGCAGTAGTTCTCAATCACAGACAATCTAGTCTGAGTCACTGTCTAATTTGGCAGTAGCGCGCCGCCACGGGGATCAGCTGCCGGCTGGCTGGCTAACTAATCCCTTCGTGACATCCGACAATTGCGATTCGAGGGGGCGAGTCCAGAGTCTAGCTACAAGTCTCTATACAAATAAAGCTGTTCTATTGTCTCGCAGGGGGCATTGTGAACATTTCAATGTTGATTAGGCAAACACACTAAACAATAAATTGCTTAGTTAATTCTTTAGTTACTTTTAATAGACACGGAATGACTCAGGGGGCGTTCATTAAAATGTCGTTTCGAGTCACTGGCTTTTTCGCTTCACATCTAAAGTTAATTGCAAAATATTTAAAAACGTGTGAAAGTTGAAAATATAAATTTAATTGGGTACAAAAATATTGATCTAGTTAACGAAATACATTTAATTAAGCAAATATAGTTGGTTACTACAATTAAATATGGTTTTAAACATGAACCACTTATCAGTATTTTGTAAATAAATAAAATAAAATTGTTTTAGACCTTTTAAAACTTACAAAGTTTAATTTTAAATGCCTTACAATTCTCTATGCTTTTACCAATTCTTGAAAGAAATTTTATCCCTTAAATTCCAACAAAAATACGACGACACACACATTTTCTAACAACCAACTCTCATTTACTGATTTTCCCCTCATTGAATTCACAGTCACGTTACAACGACAAACTTTTTGTGTAGATTCGTGTAGATTTCCGTGGAAAGTAATTAATCATTTGGCTGAAAGCGAAACAGATGTTACAATAAAAAACAAACAACTTAGAACACAAGTTCAGCTGTCGTGTAAAACTGTCCAATCTATTGAAATGTTTAGTTGGTTTTAGAGCTTCCGAAAATGTAAAATGTCAGTTTAAAAATAGGAGAAAAATTAAACGCAGCATATGCTGGTATCAAATAATATGGTTATGTTTTAATTAATTTATTCAAAGTTCATAATTGGAAACCATAATATAATTATTTAGATCTTTGCCTTATATGCCATACAAAAATGCCTTAAAATCCTAAACTGTCTATTACATTTTGTCAGAATAAATAAATGTATTAAATTTAATAGTTGCAAATGGGCAAGGTCAGGAAAAACACTCAAAAATGTCAACCAATTAAAGTTTATAGAGCAAATTCCAAGACACAATTCTGTTTAATTCGGTTAAAGTGTTGCTGCTCTCTTTTCTTGCTTTTATTGCATTTACGAATCGTCCGTACAAAGTTAAATTTTGCTTTGTTTCTTTTTCCCTTTACACACAGAATTTTAAAACAATTCAAGTTAAGACAGTTTAAGTCGAAAGGCCAAATTTGTGCATTTCATTTGGTTAGCAGAAGTGTTTTGTATTTAAACAATTTGTTCATTTAATTGACTTTCGGTTTTGAGGCCTTAATCTAATAAGCCTTGCCTGAAGTGGGAATTAAACAAACGAAAACAAGCGTAAGCCTTGCGTGGCTGGACGAAAAATATTTAAAACTATTTTCATTTATAGCAGCTTAGTTTGATTTAATTGAATTTCACACAATTATTTTTTGACCACAAATTCGAAATGAAAGAACTGCAAGATGCAATCTTATTTTCTCATTTAATTAGAATATAATATAATTAGTTCGAATATTATTATTTGCTGTATTAGGTGGCCGTGTTGGACTCCCAATTAATTGTCACTTTCTCTGTTTTGTCAACAATTTTCCATAATCAGCTTAGAGCCTAAATAAATGAACTCGAAATATTTCCATTTCATAACAAATGCCAGTGATTTGGTTCCTTCTCACTCCCTCGTAAAATGCTAATTATCTGGCCATTCATCAAATAATGCCACGAAAATATTTGTAAAGGCCCCCAAAAATTAACTTCAATTTGCATAAATAAATATCCCTCTAAATTAAGCAAATTGCCTGGCAATTCAGCAGCAGCAGCAACCAGCAGCCAACAATGGAAAATAAAAATAATAATTTACCAATAATATAATAATAATTGTTTTGAGTTTTATTACTCCACGCATAGGTTCACATACGACCTGCCATATTAAAAATAAACCATAAAGGGTGATTTATGTGCGCACATGCAATTGAGTTTGTTTTCGTGCCAAAAGAGACGTTCCCTGGAAAAAGGCCTTAAACGCGAATTATGGCCACAATTAACCCAATTCTTTGGCCATGGGACACTGACATGGCCCGTTCTCGTAAAAACCAAATTAAGGAAAATAAAAAAAGAAAACAAGCGAAGAAAAATGCTCAAGAATTTCACTTGCAATCGGGCCGAGAAATGACGAGAAGAAAAAGTCAGAACTTGAGTGCATAAGACTCTCACACTTGAGTTCATTCAACCAACTGAGCTTTTGAGTTGGCAGAAAGCCGTATATAAGGCAAAGAATATCAAATAACACTATACTTTGTATTATTTATCTAAGATGCTTCAACAATTCACTTAACATTCAATTTTCCAGTTTTTCAACTTTCCCAAGACCTTAACGATTAAAATAAATTAAAAATATTTTTATGCAAGCAATAAACCTGAATCTGAACAATGAAATAATTTAAATCGTAATATTAATTATAATATATTCTACAATATACTTTATAAATATTTAGTTGTTAATTTGTTATTTAATTACTTATTCCTTCATCAATACTCTTTATAAAAATATTGATTTACCTTTCCACCCTTATTAAGTCAAATAAGTAAAAGCAAAGCCCATTGTGCTATATTCCCTCTGCCAACTTATCAATTTGCCAAATATTTCACTGTAAATTTAAGCACTCACTCCAGAATAGATCTCAAGAAACCTTTGCCGAAAAATGGGAATTTACGAGAGTTGCATAAAATTTTCATATTCCTTGCAAATGATTTCGACTGCAGCGAATTTGACAACTTCAAGTGGCTGTGGCAGCTGCCACGCCCCCTCCCACAGCTACAGCTGCCCATCAGCTGCAATTCACTGGCAGCGCAGCTTCTTCGGCAATTTATGCATTCAAGTGGCAGCCAACGCTGACGATGACAATAAGGACGCCGCTGCCGCTAGCGCTCCTGGATCTCAGATACACTGAATCTCAGATGCGGCGGAACGGAGACTCTGATATTTCGCCATTTGTAGTTACTTGTGTATCTGTAGGATGCATTTGGCTGATTGTCAAGTATCTCGCTTTGTTATCTGCCAAGCAGCCATCATTATCCGGCAAGGAGATTCAGCTTAAAGCTTTAAGTCAGCTTGACTTACATATTGAGTCAATATTATTTCCAATTAAAATACAACTTATTCATGTTTATTTTTATTTTTGTAATAATATTTGTATTAGCTTTTTGTTATCAAAAACCTGGTTTTCCACGGAAATATTGCTGCAGATAATACCGGACTGTACCAGATCAGAAAGTATTTAAAAAAGTAAACAGAAGAGAACGTTCTCGTTCGTACTTCCCCATTTCTTATCACGGCTCCTTTGTCTATAAAGTCAAAAGGTTGCCGCCGCTTTCTTATAAATATTTTCCTGCTAATTAATGCACAGCACTAAAATTTTATGATTTATGGGAAACATTTTAACTCACCTGGCAGGGTAAAGACTCCACTAAGGGCCAACGTGATCACCAGCACACCGAACAACAGCTTCATTTTGATGTTTATCCTTTCTTAAATTTGCTTTTCACACACTTTTAAGCGATTTTAAAGGGTTTATTTATTGTTTTTTTTTTTTTAACTTTTGTCAATATTTTGTTGTTGATTTAGGTTTATTTTTAGTGTAAAATTCGTTTGGTTGCCGGCTAACTAGATTCGAGATTCTGTTCTGTGTGGAAAGGCAAACAATCGTCAAATGCGCTTAAATGATTTGAGGAAGCGGTAAATAAACGGCGAACGAAACCCGGCTATGGAATCAGAAAGAGAGAGGGCGATTCGAGCGAAAGAGAGGAGGCAAGCGGGGGAGAACAAGAGGGAGTGAGTGAGTAAATGAGTGAGTGAGTGAGGGCCTGACTGAGGGACGCTCTCGCTCTCTCAATTAGTCGCTGGGTTTATAAATATTCTAAATATGACCAGAAAATAGCTGTGGGAAGAATCGCTTCTGTACTACCAAGTGGATGCAATATTCATGGATGCCAGTGTAATGGCTGTACCGGCAGCGTATGAGTAATATTTTGTGTGCCCTTTTAGAAGGCATTAAGATAACGAACGACTTAAAAAATGGATTGGTTTTTCCAGGTGGCAGTTAAATATTTTATTAATTATTAGGTTATTAGATTACAAACTGTACACATTACAAATATTACCTAAACCTAACCTAATGTGTGTTTTTTAACCAGTCAAAAAGACAAAATCCAAAAAAAATAATTGCTTCTATGGAAATTATACACAAACTTAAGTACTGATTTCTCTAACAATTTTCCAATTTAATTTTGTATTAATAACTTGTTTATTTTATGCCATAAGGGTATCTAAACTTCTGTTTACTAACCCCCACCTGCATTATATATAAATTGTTGGTGTGATCAATTTACTTGGTTTAATCAGTATGTGTCTACGCTTCGTTAGCTGCACGCTGGTTTCTCTGTTTCTCCATTTACAATTATTTTTACTTCTATCTCTTCTATTCGTGTCCCTGTCACAGTTGCTGAATGTTTTTCTATTTTCCGTTCTTCTATTATTCGTATTTTCAATTCCACATCGCTTGCATTGAGTGGAATTATGTCAACTCGACGACAGCTTAAATCACCTGTTGGACACACTGGCTCGGTGTAGAGTTCAAGGTGGCGGCCGATTGTGTAAACAAACAAACTCATTTGATTTGCCTATTACCCTTTCGAGAATTTTCTGAATATCGAAATTGAATAATATTGGAGACGGAACTACAAGTTAAGAGAAGCCTCTTCTCTGTAATTAAGTAGTTATGATAAAGAGCTTCTTTCTAATTCCCCCTATAAATCAGTTACGCCTTGATTGAGCCGAGTTCAATCACGACTTAGTTCACGTTAATGTCAGAGATCAGCTTTTTAATGGGAATTGTTATGGGATCTTCGGTAATAAATGATCTTGATCGAGCTAACTAGTTAGTTAGCCCTTTATTAGGATTCTGATTAATTAACTACCTAATAATATACAGACCCTTATCGAATTTGTGTTTATCGAGCTAACTGATTTATCAGAATTTTTAACAAGCTGTCTTTTAAATCGCAATTGAAGTTGATGGCTTTAAATCAGATTTAAATAAAAAAGTTAAATTATTTTTGAAGCTCCGAAATGCATAAAAGATTTAGTTTTTCTTACATTTCCACACTGATTTCCAAAGTAATATATAATATAAGTTTCTTAAAATGTATGATTTTAAAACGCGAAAAAAATCTATTCCAGTTTGCTTTTCCACACTAATCAAATTCTATTTAGGCTTTCCTTCAAAAGTTGGCCACGTTTTTATCTAATTTTGTTTTGTAAATATTTATTCTCAAGGTCATAAAATTGGCAACGTTTGGAGCACTTTTATGGCATTATTTTTATAGCCCGAGAAATTTAGAATCATTTGTTTATGCTTGGGCCAGCATAAAAGTGAGCACAAGTAAATATTTCGCAAAACAACAGATGGGTGAGAAAATCGAGGGAGCCCGAAAATCGTTGCGCCCGAATAAGCTTTTGAATTGTTTGTTTATAAACAATTTTGTCAGCGTCGAAACGGAAATCGCTCACGCACACACAGTCCCCTTCTTGATTTCATTCACATCCCGACACTCGCGAATTTGCATAAAATTTTTGATTGGTTGCCGGTCATACAGTTATTTCTGTAGGTTTATAATTCCGATTGGGGAAGATCAAATGCGATCTGCACTGTACCCGCGATCTTCGACGTGCGTTGGCTTTTGTGAGAGATTTCGGACTAAACGGTTGCGTACGAATTTGGCTTCATTTATACCCACGCAAGTTGTCGACACAAAGAAGAGAACGGGCGAAGAGACAGAGAGGAGGAGAAAGATGGGTAGAGAACGGAAGAGTCCGAGAGTAGAATTGATCTTCAAAAATGTTTACAGATTTTTGTCAGAAAAGCATTTGTTTTATCTTCAAGTTATAGAACAACTCAACATTATAATTACAAATATAATAGTCGCTTTTTATCACAATTATTTTTATTATAAAACCAACTGTTAAAACAAAAAATTATATTAATATTTTTCAGCGATCTGAAATCTCTTGAAAATTATGTGAAGAAGTATGCAATTTGATATAATATCAAACATTTTTTAATATCGTTTTGTGTTTGTCATTTAGTTTGAACGATTATATTTCTGATAAAAATGCTTATTAATTATTAATATTTTATAAAACCAGTTAAGGGTATTTGAAGTAGCGTAAAGTAACTAAAATAGGTCCCTTTCATTGGAACGTCAGTGGCAAAAGTGAATGTCGCTTCTGTGGGCCATCCCTTGACCAGCACAGTTCGAGGTGCAGGAAAATCAGAAATTCAAAGCGGCGAATAGCCGCCAAAGAATGAGACAGATGCGGAGAATCAGAAAGAGGCGGGTATATTGACAGCGCAGCGACAAGGAACGCGCGCCAAGCTACGTTCTTGGATTGACAATGAATCCATTCACCTGGCCCCCACCTGGCCCTGCGATCCCGGTTTGCCAGATCAGAGTCTCGACAGCTGTTGGGAATCTTCTTTTGTAGCTCCGTAGCTTCTGCCTTGTTTTCTACAACTTTTAATTCTTGTCGTCGTCCCGCGAACCGGATTCTCGTTTAACTGCACTTTCGTTGGTTTTATTCGAGACGAGACTGCTATTTTTATATTACTAAATACAGGTTCGATTGCACTATGCCTTTAAGTGAAAAAAGAGCATTTAAAATTAATTACCATTTTCGGTTAATTGTTGACACAACATTCTTGCGGTCGAGCTGCGGCTTCAAAATAAAATTCCCCAAAAACGCGATTTGGTTGTCAAGGCTGTACATTGAGCAGAAATTGAGTCAGTTTGGTTTTATTTAAAAAAATCATATATGTAAATATTTTTTTACAAATCTTAAAGCCCTATTTTGTAATTATTTTTGTTAAAAATTTTTGGCTATAAACACTTTTATCGGAAGTATGTGTTTTTTTTTAGTTCTAAAATTTAGGTATTTTAGTTTTCAGACGGATAATTAATTATTCCAAAGTTTCATCAACAAGATATTTCTATCGTTGAAACATTTTTGAAGTGAAACTTCTTTAGGCGCGTTATGGATTTTCGGGGACGAAGTAAAACCGATTTGTGACCGACACGAAAATGGGCGAGGTTTTGTCCTCTCTCACCGCTGGCGAACGATCTTCCTCTCCTCTTCTATCCTCTCTCGCTCTCAGCGCTAGCACAAAGTTGAGAGCGTAAAATCTAAAAACTTTGGCGAACGATCTTCCTCCTCTTCTATCCTCTTCTATCCTCTCTCGCTCTCAGCGCGCTAGCACAAAGTTGAGAGCGTAAAATCTAAAAACTTTGGCGAACGATCTTCCTCTCTTCTATCCTCTTCTATCCTCTCTCGCTCTCAGCGCGCTACACAAAGTTGAGAGCGTAAAATCGAAAATAGAATGCGCATGTGAGCACTTGTGTGTATGCGTACTTGAGCGAGAAGACGCTTTTAAGCCGAAATCATTTCTGTGACAAAACAAATTCATTTACAGAAGTAGAAAAAGGGTGAGAGGTGTGTGTGTCAAAAGAACTTCTGATTGAACAGGTTGCATACAGATATTAACAGGTTAAGGATGCATTAACTATTTTTGATTGGCACCATAATTCTTATCCATCTTTTCGACCTGGAAATGAAAATATGTAATGTCTTCTTCTTTATCGGTTTGTTTACTTTTGAGAGTCAAGAGCTGTGCGCTGCAACAGAGTCGCAACAACATTTCGTGACCTCTGAATTTAAGCGGCAGTCTAAAAGGCAAATTTTGGTTTCCTACAGAATTTCAGTGTTAAAATGAGTGGTGACGAGATAGAGATGAACACATCTGTGTCACAAGAGGAAGTGTCCGTGTCCCCTGAGAATAACCAAAAAGAGAAGAGTCAGATTCACACAGTGACACAAGGTAAATATAACTTAATAGAGTTGATAAATATTTCACAATACTGAAGTATTGTTGGAATATAATTGTTTGACATATTGGCGAGATTATACTAACAGTGAAATATGATGTAGGAATGTCGTCGCTACAACTTCAAGAGCAAAGGACGACAGGAGGTACAAAGCGCGGAAAAAGAATTAAAGCCCCCAAATCTCAAGCTAAAACGGCTGCAGAACGTTGTAAAGCATACAGAGAGCGTTTGCGATCTGCTGCAGCTAACGCTACAACACCTGCTCCAATTCCATTAAAAAGGGAAAATCGTTCCGAATTCTACGAGTTCTGGTCATTTATTGAGTCCCAATGATGGTCCAGAATACGTCGTACTTGCAGCACAAGTTCATAACCAACATTCCATGCCAAAACCCAACAATATTCACCACAATTCAATAAGACAGCAGCGAAATAGAAATAATGCCCCCGAAATTGTAAGTTTATATGCCATTATTGCATTGTAATTCGAAAATTAATTAATTTATTAATTAACATCGAATTAATACATATTCATTTCTCTAGGATTTTGATGAGATACTAGAGGCTCCTGTCCAAGAAGCCATAACTACACAACCGAATTATGATGAGGGGAATAATGTCAATATTGTGCGTATCAATTTCTAAAAACAATTTCACTATAGATGAAAAAGTAATTTCAAATGAGTTTTCCAGTAAATTATACTTTCTGTTAGCAGGATGTACATGATGACCATGAACTCCCGAATAGAGAATCACTGGGTGATCTTGATTTCGATATGGATATCGAAGAATATGTCGATGGGGCATCGATAGAATTTGATGATGACTTTGTGCCTCCTTATAGTGCCTATGTAAATCACAAATTTGCACATAATCAATTTCAAAAATGGTTGTGGAAAATCCTTTTGGCTATGCTTGTAGCGTTTGCGATCGGCTTTGGTTTAAAAGGATTTGAAAAGGCGACATCCACTGATGAAACGATGCTTAAAAATAACGGTATGTTTAAAGCATAATGTGGATATTATCATAATTTCCTCAATGTGAACTCTTATGAATGTTTGAAATTATAAATTAACATATTTTTCAGGTTCTTAAGAACATTGCTGATGCAAAACTATGTGTTACGTGTAAAGGAGTATGCAAAATGAGAAAATTCCAACGCTAGCGACCTTCAATGGCTTCAAATATCCAGAAAGACCTGCCTATTTGCCTCATCTGAACCTCATTGCTGAGAGATTAATTTCGCCGAGACTACCATTCATGCAAATACGGCGAATAAGACACGTTAACGGTCAGTTCTGCATAAGTGGCCAGATCATCAATGTTCCTGTCTCGGTAGATAATATGGTGAGCGTGTTACCAAGGAATGTGGATGACGATTTTTGCATCAACGTACACATTAAAAGAAAT
>CM024334.1:6774570-6924736 GCA_014170255.2 Drosophila triauraria | reverse complement strand
AGAGGGGGCGCACACCCCGGGAGGGGCCTTGCAGCGATTACGTGACATTGAACCGGAGCCAAGTAGAGATTGAAGTGGAATCGAGGCGGCTGCTGCTGCTGCTGCTACTGCAGTAGTTCTCAATCACAGACAAACTAGTCTGAGTCACTGTCTAATTTGGCAGGGGCGCCGCGACGGGGATCAGCTGCCGGCTGGCTGGCTAACTAATCCCTTCGTGACATCCGACAATTGCGATTCGAGGGGGCGAGTCCAGAGTCTAGCTACAAGTCTCTATACAAATAAAGCTGTTCTATTGTCTCGCAGGCATTGTGAACATTTCAATGTTGATTAGCAAACACACTAAACAATAAATTGCTCAGTTAATTCTTTAGTTACTTTTAATAGACACCGAATGACTCAGGGGCGTTCATTAAAATGTCGTTTCGAGTCACTGGCTTTTTCTGCTTCACTTCTAAAGTTAATTACAAATATTTAAAAGGTGTGAAAGAAAATATAAATTTAATTGGGTACAAAATATTCATCTAGTTAACGAAATAAATTTATTTAAGCAAATATAGTTGGTTACTACAATTAAATATGATTTTAAACATAAACCCTTTATCAGTATTTTGTAAATAAATAATATAAAATTATTTAAGACATTTTCCCTAGCCATTATATTTAAAGTTTAAAGCTTTAAAGTTTAATTTCAAATGTCTTACAATTCTTTAAGCTTTTACCGATATTTTAAAGTAATTTAAGCCCTTAAGTTTCAACAAAAATACGACGACACACACATTTTCTAACCACCAACTCTCATTTACTGATTTTCCCCTCATTGAATTCACAGTCACGTTACAACGACAAACTTTTTGTGTAGATTCGTGTAGATTTCCGTGGAAAGTAATTAATATTTGGCTGAAAGCGAAACAGATGTTACAATAAAAACAAACAACTTAGAACACAAGTTCAGCTGTCGTGTAAAACTGTCCAATCTATTGAAATGTTTAGTTGGTTTTAGAGCTTCCAAAATGTAAAATGTCAGTTTAAAATACGAGAAAAATTAAACGCAGCATATGCTGGTATCAAATAACATGGTTATGTTTTAATTAATTTATTCAAAGTTCATAATTGGAAACCTTAATATAATTATTTAGATCTTTACCTTATATGCCATACAAAATGCCTTAAAATCCTAAACTGTCTATTTAATTTTGTCAGAATAAATAAATGTATTAAATTTAATAGTTCCAAATGGGCAAGGTCAGAAAACACTCGAAATAGTCAACCAATTAAAAGTTTATAGAGCAAATTCCAAGACACAATTCTGTTTAATTCGTTTAAGCTGTTGCTGCTCTTTTTCTTGCTTTTATTGCATTTACGAATCGTCCGTACAAAGTTTAATTTTGCTTTGTTTTTTTTCCCTTTACAAACAGAATTTTAAAATAATTCAAGTTAAGACAGTTTAAGTCGAAAGGCCAAATTTGCGCATTTCATTTGGTTAGCAGAAGTGTTTTGTATTTAAACAATTTGTTCATTTAATTGACTTTCGGTTTTGAGGCCTTAATCTAATAAGCCTTGCCTGAAGTGGGAAATAAACAAACGAAAACAAGCGTAAGCCTTGCGTGGCTGGACGAAAATATTTAAAACTATTTTCATTTATAGCAGCTTAGTTTGATTTAATTGAATTTCACACAATTATTTTTTGACCACAAATTTGAAATGAAACAACTGCAAGATGCAATCTTATTTTCTCATTTAATTAGAATATAATATAATTAGTTCGAATATTATTATTTGCTGTATTAGGTGGCCGTGTTGGACTCCCAATTAATTGCCACTTTCTCTGTTTTGTCAACAATTTTCCATAATCAGCTTAGAGCCTAAATAAATGAACTCGAAATATTTCCATTTCCTAACAAATGCCAGTGATTTGGTGCCCTCTCACTCCCTCATAGAATGCTAATTATCTGGCCTGTAGTATGCATGTATCGTGTAGCGAGTGCACACTGTACCAATGTCTTCATTGTGCTACAGAATTGTTAAATAAACATAAGCAATGGCCAAGTGGCCAGACGAAATGCGATCACCCTATTGCGCCTCAGAGCTGACAGTATGGGAAGTGCAAGTGTCAGCGAATTCTCACCGCTTGACAACTCACACAGATAGACACATGCATATACCAACTCCACTCGCGCTCTCTTATGTATGAGCATAGATACTGGCATGTATATGGGCGCTGCTGCCGCTGCCGATATTTGGAGGCAGCGCAGCCGCTAGCCCCCTTTAACTTTTAAGCTTAAGAATCATTATGAATAAATGCATAAAACTGAGCAGACGCTCATCCGCTACAAAACCATCGTTTTTTAATAAATATATTTTACCATTTAAAATGTTAACAAATGATAAACTTTACAGGCCATTCATCAAATAATGCCACGAAAATATTTGTAAAGGCCCCCAAAAATTAACTTCAATTTGCATAAATAAATATCCCTCTAAATTAAGCAAATTGCCTGGCAATTCAGCAGCAGCAACCGGCACCCAACAATGGAAAATAAAAATAATAATTTACCAATAATATAATAATAATTGTATTGAGTTTTATTACTCCACGCATAGGTTCACATACGACCTGCCATATTAAAAAATAAGCCATAAAAAAGGGTGATTTATGTGCGCACATGCAATTGCAGTTTGTTTTCGTGCCGAAAGAGACGTTCCCTGGAAAAAGGCCTTAAACGCGAATTATGGCCACAATTAACCCAATTCTTTTGGCCATGGGACACTGACATGGCCCGTTCTCGTAAAAACCAAATTAAGGAAAATAAAAAAAGAAAGCAAGCGAAGAAAAATGCTCAAGAATTTCACTTGCAATCGGGCCGAGAAATGACGAGAAGAAAAAGTCGAAACTTGAGTGCATAAGACTCACACTTGAGTTCATTCAACCAACTGAGCTTTTGAGTTGGCAGAAAGCCCTATATAAGGCGAAGAATATCAAATAACATTCTATTTTGTATTATTTAATAAATGTATAGTTGACCAGCTCTAAGATGCTTCAACAATTCACTTAACATTCAATAAAATCCAGTTTTTCAACTTTCCCAAGACCTTAAACAATTAAAATAAATTAAAAATTTTTTTATGCAAGCAATAAACCTGAATCTGAACAATGAAATAATTTAAATCGTAATATTAATTATAATATATTCTACAATATACTATATAAATATTTTGTTGTTAATTTGTTGTTTATTTTACTTGTTCCCCATCATTATTATTTATAAACATATTGATTTACCTTTCCACCCTTATTAAGTCAAATAACTAAAAGCAAAGCCCATTGTGCTATTTTCCTCTGCCAACTTATCAATTTGCCAAATATTTCACTGTAAATTTAAGCACTCACTCCAGAATAGATCTCAAGAAACCTTTACCGAAAATGGGAATTTACGAGAGTTGCATAAAATTTTCATATTCCTTGCAAATGATTTCGACTGCAGCGAATTTGACAACTTCAAGTGGCTCGGCAGCTGCCACGCCCCCTCCCACAGCTACAGCTGCCCATCAGCTGCAATTCACTGGCAGCGCAGCTTCTTCGGCAATTTATGCATTCAAGTGGCAGCCAACGCTGACGATGACAATAAGGACGCCGCTGCTAGCGCTCCTGGATCTCAGATACACTGAATCTCAGATGCGGCGGAACGGAGACTCTGTGATATTTCGCCATTTGTAGTTACTTGTGTATCTGTAGGATGCATTTGGCTGATTGTCAAGTATCTCGCTTTGTTATCTGCCAAGCAGCCATCATTATCCGGCAAGGAGAGTCGGCTTAAAGCTTTAAGTCAGCTTGACTTACATATTGAGTCAATATTATTTCCAATTAAAATGCAACTTATTCATGTTTATTTTTATATTTGTAATAATATTTGTATTAGCTTTTGCTATCAAAAACCTGGTTTTCCACGGAAATATTGCTGCAGATAATACCGGACTGTACCAGATCAGAAAGTATTTAAAAAGTAAACAGAAGAGAACGTTCTCGTTCGTACTTCCCATTTCTTATCACGGCCTTTGTCTATTAAGTCAAAGGTTGCCGCCGCTTTCTTATAAATATTTTCCTGCTAATTAATGCACAGCACTAAAATTAAATGATTTATGGAAAACATTTTAACTCACCTGGCAGGGTAAAGACTCCACTAAGGGCCAACGTGATCACCAGCACACCGAACAACAGCTTCATTTTGATGTTTATCCTTTCTTAAATTTGCGTTTCACACTTTTAAGCGATTTTAAAGGGTTTATTTATTGTTTTTTTTTAACTTTTGTCAATATTTTGTTGTTGATTTAGGTTTATTTTAGTGTAAAATTCGTTTGGTTGCCGGCTAACTAGATTCGAGATTCTGTTCTGTGTGGAAAGGCAAACAATCGTCAAATGCGCTTAAATGATTTGAGGAAGCGGTAAATAAACGGCGAACGAGACCCGGCTATGGAATCAGAAAGAGAGAGGGCGATTCGAGCGAAAGAGAGGAGGCACGCGGGGAGAACAAGAGGGAGTGAGTGAGTAAATGAGTGAGTGAGTGAGGGCCTGACTGAGGGACGCTCGCTCTCTCAATTAGTCGCTGGGTTTATAAATATTCTAAATATGACCAGAAAATAGATGTGGGGAGAAACGCTTCTGTACTACAAAGTGGATGCAATATTCATGGACACTAGTGTACTGGCTGTACCGGCAGCGTATGAGTAATATTTTTGTGCCCTTTTAAAAGGCTTTAAAGATAACGAACGACTTAAAAAATGAATTGGTTTTTCCAGGTGGCAGTTAAATATTTTATTAATTATTTAGTAATTTTATTACAAACTGTACACATTACAAATGTTACCTAAAACATAATAACCTAATGACCAACAAAAATATTTGCTTCTATGGAAATTATACACAAACTTAAGAACTGATTTCTTTAACACTTTTCCAATTTAATTTTGTATTAATTATTTGTTTATTTTATGGCATAAGAGTATCTAAACTTCTGTTTGCTAACCCCCACCTGCATTATATATAAATTGTTGGTGTGATCAATTTACTTGGTTTAATCAGTGTGTGTCTACGCCTCGTTAGCTGCACGCTGGTTTCTCTGTTTCTCCATTTACAATTATTTTTACTTCTATCTCCTCTATTCGTGTCCCTGTCACAGTTGCTGAATGTTTTTCTATTCTCCGTTCTTCTATTATTCGTATTTTCAATTCCACATCGCTTGCATTGAGTGGAATTATGTCAATTCGACTACAGCTTAAATCACCTGTTGGACACACGGGCTCGGTGTAGAGTTCAAGGTGGCGGCCGATTGTGTAAACAAACAAACTCATTTGATTTGCCTATTACCCTTTCGAGAATTTTCTGAATATCGAAATTGAATAATATTGGAGACGGAACTACAAGTTAAGAGGAGAAGCCTCTTCTCTGTAATTAAGTAGTTATGATAAAGAGCTTCTTTCTAATTCCCCCTATAAATCAGTTACGCCTTGATTGAGCCGAGTTCAATCACGACTTAGTTCACGTTAATGTCAGAGATCAGCTTTTTAATGGGAATTGTTATGGGATCTTCGATCTTCGTCAAGTTAACTAACTAAGCCCTTTAATAGGATTCTAATTAATTAACTACCTAATTATATACAGGCCCTTATCGAATCAAACTTATTTATAAGATTTTTAATAAGGCTTTTTACAAGTTTACAAGTCTTTTTATCTAATAAATATAAAAGTAAACAATTGATAAAGCTGACTTTTAATTACCTATTGAAGCTGCTTGTAACATTGCTTGTTCAGATTGCTTGTTCAGATTTAAATAAGAATAAGTTTTAATTCCAAAACTTTTTCGAAATTATTTTTGTAACTCCAAAATGCCTTAAGGAATTCGTTTTTTCTTGTTTTTCACTCTGATTTCCAAAGTAATATTAAATATAAGAATCTTACAATATATGATTTTAAAACGCTTTTCCACACTACTTAAATTTTATTTAGGCTTTCCTTCAAAAGTTGGCCACGTTTTTATCTAATTTCGTTTTGTAAATATTTATTCTCAAGGTCATAAAAATTGGCAACGTTTGGAGCACTTTTTATGGCATTATTTTTATAGCCCGAGAAATTTAGAAATCATTTGTTTATGCTTGGGCCAGCATAAAAGTGAGCACAAGTAAATATTTCGCAAAACAACAGATGGGTGAGAAAATCGAGGGAGCCCGAAAATCGTTCCGCCCGAATAAGCTTTTGAATTGTTTGTTTATAAACAATTTTGTCAGCGTCGAAACGGAAATCGCTCACGCACACACAGTCCCCTTCTTGATTTCATTCACATACCGACACTCGCGAATTTGCATAATATTTTTGGTTTTCTGTCGGTCATACAGTTATTTCTGTAGGTTAATAATTTCGCTTGGGGAAGATCAAATGCGATCCGCACTGTACCCGCGATCTTCGACGTGCGTTGGCTTTTGTGAGAGATTTCGGACTAAACGGTTGCGTACGAATTTGGCTTCATTTATACCCACGCAAGTTGTCGACACAAAGAAGAGAACGGGAGAAGAGACAGAGAGGAGGAGAAAGATGGGTAGAGAGAACGGAAGAGTCCGAAAGAAGAATTGATCTTCAAAAAATGTTTACAGATTTTTTGTCAGAAAAGCATTTGTTTTTATCTTCAAGTTATAGAACAACTCAACATTATAATTACAAATATAATAGTCCTTTTTTTATCACAATTATTTTTATAATAAAACCAACTGTTAAAAACAAAAAAATTTGTATTAATATTTTTCAGCGATCTGAAATCTCTTGAAAATTATGTGAAGAAGTATGCAATTTGATATAATATCAAACATTTATTTAATATCGTTATTGTGTTTGTCATTTAGTTTGAACAATTATATATCTGATAAAAAATGCTTACTAATTATTAATATTTTATAAAAACCAGTTAAGGGTATTTGAAGTAGCGTAAAGTAACTAAAAATAGGTCCCTTTCATTGGAACGTCAGTGGCAAAAGTGAATGTCGCTTCTGTGGGCCATCCCTTGACCAGCACAGTTCGAGGTGCAGGAAAATCAGAAATTCAAAGCGGCGAATAGCCGCCAAAGAATGAGACGGATGCGGAGAATCAGCAAGAGGCGGGTATATTGACAGCGCAGCGACAAGGAACGCGCGCCAAGCTACGTTCTTGGATTGACAATGACTCCATTCACCTGGCCCCCACCTGGCCCTGCGATCCCGGTTTGCCAGATCAGAATCTCGACAGCTGTTGGGAATCTTCTGTAGCCCCGTAGCTTCTGCCTTGTTTTCTACAACTTGTAATTCTTGTCGTCGTCCCGCGAACCGGATTCTCGTTTAACTGCACTTTCGTTGGTTTTATTCGAGACGAGACTGCTATTTTTATATTACTAAATACAGGTTCGATTGCACTATGCCTTTAAGTGGGAAAAGAGCATTTAAAATTAATTACCATTTTTGGTTAATTGTTGACACAACATTCTTGCGGTCGAGCTGCGGCTTCAAAATAAAATTCCCCCCAAAAACGCGATTTGGTTGTCAAGGCTGTACATTGAGCAGAAATTGAGTCAGTTTGCTCTTATTTAAGAAAATCATATACATATGTAAATATATTTCTTACAAATCTTAACTATTTTACTAAAATAATTTTGACTATAGACTATAGTATTTTTTTCTTAATTCTAGAGTTTTGTTATTTTAGTTTTCACATCGTTGAAAAATTGTTTCTTTTCTTCTCTTTCTCTAGCGTGTGGAACCTCTTAATTTGTCATGGATCTTTTTTGATTTAAAAATAGCCCCATGTCATGGCAGACAGCCGCCCACAAATTATGACAAAACATCACGCTCTTGACCTTGACACTGTTGGGGAAAAGGGGGAACCATTTTCTTAGCGTAGAAATAATTATAACTCAGTTAAATATAACGCAGTAAAAACCGAAATAAAAATAAATATAGAAGCCAATAAGATAGAGGTCAATGCCTCAAAAAACTTATATATTTAAACTGACATAACCAAAATTAAAATAAATAAAATAATGCTTTTATGTAGAAAGATAGGCGCCATCTATGAATTTCTGTATGCAATAACTAGGTGCGCCATCTGTTGACATTAACACTACAGTGTTGCCAGCATATTTATTGTTGTGTTGCCAGATAATTTCCTTCAATTTTACCGTTGCCTTGACAACGGTTTTCGCTAGATTTTCCCGTCAAAAGAAATAAAGAAAAATAAGGAATAACTATCAAAACAAAAGCAGAATGTTTCGCCGTGGAAAATTATCGCTTTTGAATACCAAAGACGATCGAATTAAAATCATAAACGAACGCATAACGCTTACCGAACGCCATCTAATGGAAGTGTGTTCATCCTTTGCTTTGGTGACAAGGAAAATGGCCAAGTAGGAATATATACCAACATATATGTACATATATCTGAACTAATATTATTGTACTTGTTTAGATATCGCGACTCCTTCGATGAGCTCGCAAAGGGTGTCAAGAGTTATGCCGATGACGAGGAAATCAATGAAAGTCTGTGTCAGGGACTCAAGAGCTTCACAAATGCGGTGACCATTATGAGCGATTACATGGACATAAATGTCCACCGGCTGGAACACAAGGTCGCAAAAATTATGTGATAGTATTAAATTTTTAAGTTACATTATGTCTAAATTCTACCCCACAGATTGTCAACGAGTTGGCCCAATTCGAGCATCTGTGTAAATCCACCCGGACAATCTACGCCTGGCTGTCATAGCACGGGACAAGGAAGTGCTTCGTCAACGCCAGATGCTGGAGCTAAAGTCCAAGTTCTCCGCTAATAATGTAAGTCTAAAGTTCTCCCGAATTCCCATAATATTATTCCCACTTTTCCCCTCCAGAGTGCCGCCGATTCGGAGCTTTTAAGGCCAAAATGGAGGTACAGCGCACCAACAAGGAGATTGACGACATTATCGGGAACTTTGAACAGCGCAAACTAGGCGACCTGAAGAGGATCCTTAGCGACTTTATTCTGATCTCCATGAAGCAGCATACCAAGGCTCTGGAGGTCCAGTGCCAGCTACTACGACATCGGCAGCATCGATGAGCGGGATGACTTCCTGGAGTTCCAGAAGCTGATGAAGACCAAGGAGGAACCCACTGCCCGCAAGGCGGCCTTAAAGAAGGGTCTGCGCTCTCAGTCGATGGATAGTCTGGAGCACGAGCACCTGGTCAGTCCGCTGAAGAGGCGACAGAAATTGTCGAGGAGTAGCAAGAACCTGGCAGGAGCTGGAATCAATCATGGGAGTAGAACCGAACCAGAGGAGGAGACCGACGAGCAGGATGATGAGGACGATGATGATGACGAGGTAAGATAAGCTGTGGTTTGCTATTACAAGAATTATTTTTAAAACTATTAATCCTTAACTCAGGATTCCGAGCAGAGTGGTGAGGATGAGGACGAAGGGGAATCTGGAACCGCCTCCGACGACGAAAGGGAGACCACCCAACAGACCTCGCAGTTAACGCCCCGCGAGAATGTGTTCGGGGCCAAGACGCGGTCCGCTGGCAAGGAGGCCGCGACACCCTCGTCCAGCGCCGGTGCCAGTGCTGCCTTGAAACCGGTCAGACAGACAGTGAAACATCCCTTCAAGGCAGTGGCCTCCACGCATGTAAGGCTGCAAAAGCAGTTCCATGTGCCCCAGCACTAGCACTGAAATTTAGACATGGAGAACATGGGAGGTTAACTAGAGATAACACGATCACATCACACAGTATTGCTGACTATCTGAGTCATTCATACATCATTGGAACTATTTACATAGCTGTTTGCTGAACTGAATTATACATTTAACAAAGTATCTATAGATTAGTTTTGCTTTTAAACACATAGAAAGGGCAGAATATACCATTAGAGATAACAATTAGGCTTGCTTTGATATAGTTAAGACAGGAACTAGAAATAAGCAACACTTACTATTCTATGTAGCTCTTGATTTTAATTTTGTAACTTGGAGAAAAGGCTTTTATTGGTAAGCGCTTAACTCACGGACTTCGCTGAGAAAATCCCCATTAAAAAAATTGGCTTATTCACTATTCCGCCCCTATTTTGGAGGGTTTCCATTGTCTCACAGTTTTAGCTTTCTTTAAAATCTTTCTGAAGATTTGTAAACATCAGAATCGTGCTTAAAGCTTGCCTATATCAAAGATATTTCCCAATTGAATACAGCTTTCCTTCGTTAATATATCAATATATATATTTAACCTGAGAATAGCTAGAAGAGAACATTGATTTGCATACTCCCCTTAATAGTCACGGCTCACGATTTGCATTATTTGCCCCAAATAAACAAGAATAAATATATGCATAGCATAACTAATCAAGCGGAAATGACAATATTCTCCTTCCTTTTTTTTCGCCCAACAAACCACCATCATCTGCAGGTGAGAAGGCGGAAATCAGAAGCCGGTCGCCAGGTAACCGTTGTTAAATCGAAGTCCTCGTCGACCTCAAACCCCCAAAACTAGGGCTCTTTACAATTCTCGATTTTCTTGTTTAATCCAATTTATAAATAGAAACTAAAACGGCAATAATTCTAAATTATTGGCCCTTTTGCTCACAAAGGAATTACTTTACTTACAAATTATGATGATCCCCGTGAGAGGGAAACTTAAAACTACGCAATAAACGGATGAGCAAATGTGTGTTTATGGAGCAACTGGGTGCTGAGGGAGATTAAATGAACGTGAGAGCCTGGAATTGTAAACTTGATTCGTGTGATTCGTGTGTGACTGGGTGCCAAGGGTGCTTTCGATGTTTGCTAATGGGAGGTTCTGCATCTGCGATACCCAGATGTGGGCGTGGCTGAATGAAGGCTCAGGCGGCCTACGATCTACGTGTCTCATTTCTCCGGTCCCTGGCCCTCGATCCCGGCCTGGTTCATCAGATCTGCGATGCTCTTCTCCAGATCGTCGATGCGGTTGCCCATATCGTCGATGCGCGTTATTATCTGGTCGGACATCGTCTGGAACTTGTCCTGCACGTTCTGCAACAGATTTTGTACCTGATAACAGGAGGCGGCGCCGGTTTACTGGGTGCTCTTTACGGTCTCTACTTAATGGGTGGGTTTCCGGACTCGGACCGGGATTACTCACGTATATGGTCAGCTCCTGCATGTTCTTGGGGTCAGCGTTGCTGTTCAGCGAGTAGTTCTGGTCCAGGTCGCTGTCCATCTCGTTGCGCAGATCCGTCATTATTCTGAGGCTTCTTTGTGGTGTTGTATAAAAGTAGAAAATCCTTATCGCTGTCGCTTGCGCTTTGCTTCTGTTTTAGTTTTTCCGAAATCGAACAATTTTATCAATTAGTGGGGTCAGATGTTTATTTATCCAAAAAGGAGCGGATTTACCCGCGGCGGTCACACTTAAATCGTACTTAAACCACTTATCGATATGTATCGAATATTCGATAACGATGGAAGTTGACGAGGAGAAACCGCATGTTGTTATTAAATATTATTTTTAACAAATATAAGCCATTTAACTCACCACTTCGCCCGCAGATTGCCATTGCGGAGAACCCCAATGAGAACGTGATACGGGAGCGCAACGCTGAGATCGTTTCCGGCGGCAATGTCTTCTACAATCCTGTCCAGGAATTTAACCGGGACCTGAGCATCGCTGTCCTTAATGTTTACTACCGAAGATTGGCGAAGGAAAGAAGAGAAAAGGCACTAAAAAAGCAGCGAAGGAAGGTGAAAGAGAACGAGGCGGAGGATAAGCCCGAATCTAATGTTCCAGAAGATCCGCCCACCTATGTGGCAGGCACACGCTATGAGGATGGGTTGCGAATCCTGGAGGCTCTGGCAGCCACCGGATTGCGAAGCATCCGCTACGCTCAAGAGATCGCCGGCGTCCGTCAGATCGTGGCCAACGACCTGTCCCGCCAGGCGGTGGCGTCCATCAACACGAATGTGCGGCACAACAAAGTCGAAGAGCTGATCGAGGCCAGCCACGCGGATGCCATGTGAGTTGTAGCAGGAGATTTTATATATACTTATTAATCCTCTACAACCGTATCTTACAGGACGGTTATGTATCTTTCCACTAGCCACGAGAAGCGCTTCGATGCCGTGGACCTGGATCCGTATGGATGTCCGAATCGCTTCCTAGACGGCGCCATGCAGTGCCTGGTAGATGGCGGGCTGCTCCTTGTGACCGCCACCGACATGGCTGTGCTGGCGGGCAACGCTCCGGAGGCGTGCTATGTAAAGTACGGCTCTGTGCCGTTGCGGATGAAGTGTTGCCACGAGATGGCATTGCGCATCCTGCTGCACTGTATCGAGAGTCATGCCAACAGGCATGGCAAGTATATCGAACCGCTGCTGAGCATATCGGCGGACTTCTACGTCCGTATTTTTGTGCGGGTGCACGTGGGACAGGCGCAGTGCAAGCTCTCGATGAGCAAGCAGTCGTGGATGTACCAGTGCACCGGATGCGAGACGTTTACCTTGCAACCTTTGGGCATAACCAAGCCTAATCCTACGGCGGGTAATCCGCAGCAGCTAAAGTTTGGCATACCAACGGGTCCGGCGGTGAACTCTCAGTGCGAGCACTGCGGACACAGGCATCACCTGGGCGGGCCCATCTGGTCAGCGCCGCTGCACAACCCGGAATTTGTGCAGGATCTGCTGCAGGCCGTACAGGAACCACCGCTGGAGTCTCTAGGTACCCAAAGGCGGATCGTGGGAGTGCTGTCCATGGTTCAGGAGGAGCTGCAGGACGTCCCGCTGTACTACACGCCGGACAAGCTCTGTTGCGTGCTCAAGCTGGAGATTGTGCCCATGCTCAAGTTCCGTTCCGCTATTCTGCACGCTGGCTATCGCGTCTCGTACTCGCATGCCTCGAAGAACTCCCTGAAGACGGATGCGCCGCCTGCGGTGCTTTGGGATATTCTGCGTAGCTGGAGCAAGCGGCATCCGGTTAATCCCGAGCGGATGATCCCTGGCACGCCATTGCAGGCCATACTTTCCAAACCATGCACCAAGGACTACGAGTTCGATGAACTGCATCCAGCAGCCAATCCGAAGAGCCGTAAGTCGGCATTATCGCGCTTCCAGGAGAATCCAACGCCACACTGGGGACCCGGAACCAGGGCTACCATTATGTAAGCTTTGGAATCTTGCTAGCCTCTTTTATACCTATAACTTTTTCCGCCCCCTTTCCAGGATTGGCGACAACAAACTGCCCAAGAGCTATCGGAACCAGAACAAGAAGCAGCGTCACAAAGCGTCGCAACAGCAGCCGGACAATGGGGATCAAAAGGATGCCCCACAACAGCCGGAAGATGAAGATGCGGGTGATGTGGAACACTTGGCCAAGCAGCCCAAGCTGGAGGCGACTGCGTGACGCCTGCTTCTGGCCGCAAATTTATTGAAGAACCCAAAAGAAAACACCAAACTATCTGGAAAGACGAAAGTATGTCTAGTAACGGAAGAAGTTGCCGTCGGAGGTCTGGCGCGAGAACCCATTGTTGACCAGCTGGTTGTGGACGCCGCTGCAGATAAGCTTGGTGCTGTGCGGATGTATCTTCTCCTTGCAACCACCTACGAATATAAGCAAAAAATTAAAACGACGATTGTACGTAGAGATCGGTTAACAGAAGCAATTTGTGTTCATAAATATCTTTGTTCATGTAATGGAAAGTATCATTTTGACTATTGATAACGAAAAACAATTTAATTAGCCGATTTAATTTGAAATAAATATTTAGTAAAGAAACCAACTAACTATAAATTAAACATAATGATAGAAAAGAAGCAACTCTTACCAATGCGTAATGGATGACCGAGGACGTCCTCCTGCTTACGACGAACAATACGTGTGTTCCGCATCACACGGGTCGCCTTGAGCTGGGCACCCACTTCATTGGCCGCTCCAGGAGCTGACCAACTGCTGACTGCCTGGCACGTGTCCCGCTGCATCACAAAGTCTACCTTGTCCGGAAAGGCCTCCCGGGTATGGTCGTAACGTGCCTGCAGCTGAAAGTCCAGCGTGTCCTTCGGGATTGTCGGATTGGCACGAAACCGCTTGCTGGCGCGCACCGAGCTCATAGTCTGATGGTAGAAGAGACGCTGATACGGCTCCAGATGGCCATACCAGTTACCCGGATTCAGATGGGCCTCCGGCTGCGGTGGCTCCGGGAACGGGCACACGTAGGTGCCCTCCAAATGCAAGTCCGGCTGCCTAAGGATTCCACTCCATTACATAACGCGGATCAAGCTAAATAAAGCGGGTATATGCAGCTTACCAGGACACATTCTTAACTTTGACATTATCGTACTGAATCATCTGGCTGGCCATGGTCAGCTTTTGTCCCTCGTTTATCAATCAAATTTGGAGCAGAACTGTGTAAGGTCCGATGGGTATTGAGAATACAAAAGCTCGGGCTCTATATCTGAAATGTGTGTGATTTGACTTTTGGTATCCCGGCAAATGTTTTGTCAATAAAACCCTCGCCTGCCTTGTTACTGATGCCAATGGAAACGGACTAACCACATCAAGAGATAGATTTTAAATTTTAAAAATGTGTCTCTCTTCCGTTTCTATTCTAAGGATCCAAAATCCTCCGTTGTCTTGTATCCCATACTCCTGCTCTCTTCAAATTTATTCTCCCTTTTATTAGGCCCCAATCCCGACCAGAATTCAATCCGTTATCCCCACACTAGCCGCCGCCGAGAACCATGTACCGTCTTTTATTTTCGTGACAAATATTGTGCATGTTTTGATTTTCTACGCACGAGGGCAATCCCCATAATATGGATAGAGGTTAGCAGTTCATGGAGCTCCTAGGACATCAGCTGCAAATTGTGTGGATCAATAATCATCAGTATTGTTTCCGTTGGCAGTGTCTTCGGTTGCTTATTAAATTTTTTTTGTTTAATTCCTACGCTTAAAAAAAAATTCTTTAATCTTTTATTCGGCAAAAAACAAAGATGAGACGAATTTAATTTAATTGTTTCGATTTACTTTACTACCATAAAGTCGTCAAACTACCAAATATTATTATTATATATGATATGGAGAAATGTGTGTGATTTGACTTTTGGTATCCTGGCAAATGTTTTGTCAATAAAACCCTACGGATGCCAATGGAAACATACGAATAAGGACATGGAGGGTTAAATAGCTACTTAAACTGAATTTTTGTGTATTTTAAATAATTTACTATTTGTAGTAGATAAAGGTTGGCACCTAGCTTTAACCTCGGAGCCCAAAGCAATATGCCAGGAAAGCAAAACTAAAAGCAAGTGAAGAAGTTCTTTTGAACTTTTTCTGCGAGAGCAGAGCTCATTCAAGATCAAAATACAAACCCATTTACTCCTAGACTCTTGACGTATTCATCAAATTAGCTGAAAAACCAAGTTCCACCATTCCCCAAATAAAAGACAGTAATATTTGTGTATATGTAAGAAATAAATGCAAATCTTTATTGAAATGATCTTTTGACTGAAAGAAAACGTCAGGTTAGTACTCAAAACTCACCCGTTTTAGTGACCTTTATAAAATCCTATCGGTTAGAGTTGCCAACCGGTAGCATCCTCTCCAGTTTCCTTAGCAATCGTCGTTGGACTCAGCTGGAAATGTTTTTTTCGCCTAAACTCAAAAGGGACGCCCACCAAGAGACAGGAAACCACCAAGAACGCCAACCAGCAACAAACGACGAGACGAGATGAGACGAGACGAGAGAAGAGGTGACGGGAAACGACGGCAAACAGGAAACTACGATCAACAGCTCTGCTCCCAGCTCCCAAGCTGAGCTCCAACAAGCTGTAGCTGTCGCAGGAGCAGCAGCAGCAGCAGCGGCGGCAGGAGTGTGACTGTGGCAGCGGCTAACCGGAAACAGGAAACTGCAACTGCAACGGCAACTGCGACTGCAACATCAGCGGCAACAGCAACAGCAGCAGGCATCAGCAACAGCAACAGCGGCCAAGCGATGTCCGCTCCCGGGTAGTTAGGAGTTGTAGCTACGATGGTGCGCTGCTGCTGATCCTCACTCTCGCGATTTAACCACCAATCTTATCTGAACCGCAACAACTGCCACACACCATTGCCTGCATGTATAATAATAAACGTGTGGGAGAAGCTTGTTAATAAGTTTGTCGTTAAAAGGTACACAGAACGGAAATCGAACGGAACGAAACAAACAGAGAGCTGTCCTATAATCATCACTCATCACTCATCCCCTTCTTCTTCTTCTGTTCTCATCTTTCTCCTTCAGCTGTCACTCTTGTTCGATAAGTACGCCATGGTATATTGAGTTTATTGTTGTGTTTTGTTTTTCTGATTTTGTTCAAGGATCGCTGCTACTAGCTACTAAGTATATCAAAAGCCTAATCTGAAAGAACCAACATCGAGGGATCGGCCCTGCCATTGGTACCGGCGATCGCGCTCGGAACATAGTTATGCGTGTTCTCTACTTATTTTTTTCTCTGCCGAAACTTAAAATAGTTCGCTATAAATAGTTGTGTAAAGTGTAAGACTGTTCAATGGTTTGTATACCTGCTGTTCGGGTACAGCATGACACAGGATGAGGAGCCCATCATATCCGGTTTATGGATCGGAATCAAAAAGTGGGCCTTGTCAGCGAGCCATATCTGAAATGGAACAGTAAACTTGTAACACCTATAGCTTACAATCGGCAAATTTTACTCACCTCGCACTCTCCACAAGTTGGAACGTATTATTTCTGTATTTAGGAGCGACTGCGGCTGCGGGAGGCGGCCGCGCCGAGACCTCCAACGGCGCCTCCGATGCCATTGCGGCTATCACCGCGCACCGGACTGCGCGAGAACTTGGTGCGGCGCTCCGGAGAATGGCTAGTGGCCGAGCGAGACCTCGAACGCGGTGAGTAGGAGCGGCGACGTGGACTGCGCGAACGACGGCGGCTCATAGGGGAGCGGGAGCGTGAGCGGCGACGTGCTCCACCTCCAGAAGCTCCTCCGCCCGCACCGCCTCCACCGCGGCGACTGCTGGTACTGCGTGTGGGCGACGACGGGCGACCATAGCGGGCCATCTGAACACGGAGCTCCCTGCCGTCCAACATGCGACCATCCATGGCGTCGAGTGCGTCCTCAGCATCACGTTTGTCATAGAAACTAAGATAAGAGAAGGGATTATTATGCAATTGAGTTACAATTTATGCAATAATTTAATTAAGATCCTAAATCATTAAATGTTTAATTGTAGGGTTTCACAGTATGTTGGCTAGCAGGGTTTTGGTAGGCAACAGTTGCAAGTGAACACAGTCGCTCTGGCATCCTTTTGCTAAGGAATATATACAGACTTATGGCTGATACATACTCAAGAAAAGCAAATAATGCGTATTACATATGACTTTTAAAGATTCCAATCGAAAACGAAACAGAAAATGTATAACTAACATTAAGGAAGGATAATATAGCATATTTCCCTTGACTTCAATTTATTTTTTATACAAAATATGTACATTTATATGAGTAAATGTCCTATTCTCAGTATGTTGGCTAGTAAAGGTTGAGTAGGCAACAGTTGCAAGTGAACACAGTCGCTCTGGCGCTTTTTGGCTAAGGAAAATGTTTAGATTGATAACTAAAACATTTTTAACAGTTAGCAACTAGTGTGCGCGTATATACATATGTTAAAGAATCTTCGCGAATGCATATAATCAAGGTTAAATTGTAGTATTCTCAGTATGTTGGCTAGTAAGGGTTGAGTAGGCAACAGTTGCAAGTGAACACACTTGATCTGGCACCCGTTTTGCTGGGGAAAATGCTCAGAATACGAGCTGAACACTTTCGTAAATAGCAAATAGTGCATATTTAATTGAAATGCAAATACAAAAAGTGAAAAATCGCATATGGTGAAAGCCAGGTTAATGTACATAATAGTGAAAGTACAGTGAATATTGTGGAGTATTCAGAAGCTGTTCAATAATGGTAAAAACTTAACAAGTACCCGATTTCTGCATAAATTCGGAATTCTCAGATTAATGATTCTACGAATTCAGAAAAATAAGCGCAAAAACTTACCGCACAAAGGCGAAACCGCGACTCTCGCGCGTGTAGCGATCCCGCGGTATGTAGATGTCACCAACCTCGCCGCAGCGCTCGAAGACGCGGCGCAGATCCTCCGGCGTGGTGCGGTATGTGAGATTGTCGACCTGTCGAATACAGATGGATATTTATAAACCCTGATATTAGCTTGCACGCCGGAAAAAATAGGTTATCTAACAACGTCGCCAGCCAGCCGCCATTTTGGAAGCCGTTCCCACTCTTTTTTCTACAAAAATACTTGCCTTCAGCGACACCATGCCGTCGATCCTGGGGGTGGGCGTACCGCCCAATCCCGCCACCATCAATTTTTTACAACTCGAAATCGACGAGTTGCTAATTCCAGTAAAAATGTTCTCGGTTTTTTCTTCGCTCCTGCTAAAATGGCGTCTGACACGAGCTCAATGTGACCGTAAAGTAATCGACAAGTAATACCGTCCGGCTTTCTACTTTTTATACCACTCACGTTCAGTGCTGACTAAGTCTCCGGAGCAAAAATAGCTAGAAATCGAAAAAATGTATACAAAAAATGCTAGATCTTTTTATTTTGTATAAGCATTTTGTTAGCTCTATTCCAAATTATGGTGTTCATCGAGTGTTAGTTTTCATAATAATTATAATATATTTACATTATTTTCCAAATATTTATTTATATTTTTCATATATTTTTACCATACGTTTTCCTATGAAAAATTTCATATTTCCTTAAAAAACAACTTATTCTCTTCTTAATAGATCTCAATGAGGAGATTTGTTGTTGTGATATAATGAATATTTTGACAAAAAATTAAACTCATTAAATAATAGGATCCGGTTTACTTTAAGATTTTCTGTTTTTGTTTTCGAAAATGAAAATCGAAACTGCTTTACACTTTCACAAGATTCTTTTCAAGTTTTCAAAACTGCAAGTTTGTCTTGTCGAAATGAAAGAAAATGCCTTTTTTCATATAAATCGGTTCTTAATTGCAAAGCGAAAAATAGTTATTCGTTGGTCTATTGATGTTTATTTCACACCACTGCAGATCAGCTGTAATTATTTTTAAATAATTATTTTTCGACCCCACCGAATTGCAATAAAATATTTGCCGTCGGGTAAGAACAACTTTCGTTTTGCTACAGTGTGCTGCAATTGTTGGTGGAACGAAACAATCTACTGAAACTTGAAAATTAAAGTAGCATTAATTGTTCAAAGAAGATAAGAAAGTTTTAATAAATAAACAGTTTAATTTTATTGTTTAATGGTACTACCATTTAAAAGGTATAAAATTTCCTGTTTAAAGAGTGGCAGCGCTCTTGAACCGATAACAAACAATTTCGCATTTATTTGGTTTAAAACAAACAATTAAAAAAGTAATGGCATTTAAACATTCCGTTTACTTCAAACATCCAAGTCAACTGTCGGATAATAAAATAATTAAATATTCTGATAACAAAACGATGCAAAAAAGCTTAGGAAACTGGAGCACCTAAAAAACTGAAACGTACGATTTTGGTCCAAAACGAAAACGAAAAACTAAAGTGAAAACCGGAGCCTGCCTGAATGATTAATTTATATTTTTCTTTTAGATGAAAAATAAAACTCAAGAAATAATATGGTCCTTATTCTTGGGAATGATATAAGTACTGTAAATCCTAAGTCTTAGGCAATGAAGCACTAAACTGATCTAATATTACGTAATAATTAGTATTAAAAAAAAAGATTTTTTAATTATAGTTTTTTCATGAGTTTTATGTTTGAATCGAAATATAATTATTGTTTCGTGCATAGATTACCCTTAGAGAAGAAGAATGGTGTATTTCTTGTTTTCGTATAAATACTATAAGTGTTTGATTTTTTCAATTAAAAACAAAAATAATAATAATAATAATTAATAATTTGCAGTCCCTGCACATTTTGCACTTTTGCATTTTATGGATAATGCAGTTTTTAAAGAAAGTAGAGAAATTAGCAAAGAACAACTTGGAACTCTTAAAAACTGACATTAAAATAGTTCATTACAAACTTGGAAAATTCGGAAATAGCTAAAAAAATGCAATACCTATACAGTTCTGTACTGCGACATCGAGGCCCCACTGTAGCGCAACCTATCGATAACTCGATAAAATCAACCACGTGTGACAACCCTGCTTCGCTGCGTGGCTTGAAACGTGTAAAAATAGAAGATTGCTAAAAAAAGGTGTTGCATTAGTGTCCAGGTAGACGAATCGCACCTGCAGGTCACCAGGTGGTCACTGCCGATAGCCGTAGCATAGAATTCAATAGCCAACAGCGAGAAAGTGCAAACTGCTCTCACACCAAGTTGGCCAGGCTACAACAAACAACACTAAAGCATAACATTAGTACAAACCGAATCGAAAGTCTGGCTCAAACCCCGCGCCGCGCCCCCATCCGGCCCCCACTGTAATTTGTAGTGCCATTCGCACTATTCGAAGCGCATTCCAAGCGACCGCGTGTGTTCTGTGTGAGTGCGGGAGCAGCAAGAAGAAGCAGCGCAGCAGCAGAAGTTGAAGGAGGGCGAAAGTGTGTCGCGTGAAAAAAGCGAAGATTTTCAACGGTCGAAAAAAGGAAAACAGTACCACAGGGAATGGCTGCGCAGGAAAACACGGAGATAAGCACAAAGTTCTCGACGCTGAACGTTAACGCCGTTGAATTCGTGCCCAGCTTCAGCTACAGCGTGGCTGCCACGGCAGCGGCGGTGGTAGAGGCGGACGCGCCGCCTCCGCCACCGCCCGTAGCCACCGATCCGGCCTCTGGATCTGGATCAGCCACACCAGCCACCACACCCGATTCCACCGGCAGCGGTGGATCCACAAATGCCCTGCCAGCAGCTGCGGCAGCGACAGCTCCTCCTCCTGCGCCGGCGGCGGCGGCAGCAGCAGCAGTCACCTCCTCCAACTCTGCATCGCCAGCGCCGGGTTCGCCAGCAGCGTCGGCGGCAGCGACGCCCGTGGAGAACCTCAACGCAAACAATGGTAAATAGAAGCAGCCCCAAATGTTCCAACGAACCTATCCAACTCAACCCCCTACCAATCTCCACGCCCCACGTCCATTGAACTCTTCCTCTGTGACGTCAACAAAGCAGCGTGTTATTGTTGCTACCTGCTGGCACGCAGAGAGTGTGGCGGCAGGGAGGCGAGAGGTCAGAGGCCCAGGGGATGAGTAAATGGGGGAGCAGAAACAAAGCGCAGAAGGCGATAGAAAGGTTGCATTTGCTGGGCTTAGGTTATTATCGGCCGCACATAACCTCAATCTGCGTCGACGTAGCCGTCGGCGTCGCATGTGTTGCTCGCCCCATTCCCGTGTTCGTGTTCATATTATTTTGCAGTTAGGCAAGCGGCTAATCGCTTTAACTAGACGCAAAAACAATCGCTAGTCAGGGCCTTTCTTTGGCCGCTTTTCACGTCGTCGTGTCGCCAGCAGCAGTGGTCTCTCATCGCAGTGATGCGCAATGATTAACTTAGGAGAGAGTCACGAACCAGTCACGGTTTTGAGTCACTGTATTTAGAAAATTTTGTTTTCATAAATATCTCTGTCGATCTGAGAATAAGTAAGATTTAAATAGATTCATTTTCTCTGAAAAATAAATTCAAATTAAAATTTTTTTTTTTAATTAATAACTGAATAGTTACCCGCCGATTCGATCAAGATCTGTTAGAATCTCGAACCAATTTTAACTTCAATTTCTGATTCCATTTCTGATCTTAGCGAAAGCACAATTTATACTATTTATATTTTCTTTGTCTTCACCACCATTACTGTTCACGATCACAGGATGTGTTACGGAACTGGCCCCACACACCGCGCATTTCTAATGGCTCCCCCCATTGCCTTGCCACATTCTCCTTGGCGACGTTGTTTGCGCTGCGCCATTTATTTTACTGCCTGTGCGCTTTGTGCCAGCGTTTATTTGGCCATTTGCCTCGCACACACACTCACTCACACATCCATCCAATGCCCCCCATTCATGTGTTTTGACACGTTTGCGTTTTTGCCAACCGTTTATTGGAGCCTATGCTGCGCCCAGCTTCGCTGTGCGGACTGGACTGGTGGCCTCCGTTCATCTGGCGCTGGTGGCTCTGTCTCTGGCTCACTCGTTATCGTAGCGACTCCACCGTACACAGTTGTTCTTGTCATTGTTGTTGTTGGTACTGTTGTATGTGGCGACTGTGGCTGTTTGGCCCGAATGGAAGCGCTTAGTGCAGCTCGTCGGCAGTTGAAACCGCTGAACTTGATTCTGGCATTAGCTGTGCGGCAGGCAGGCAGGCAAGCAGCCAAACCGACGAAAAAATGTGAAAAGAGCGCGTCGTCGATTTGGCGCTGTTGGCTTTACACTTCCGCGCGATCGCAGCTCGCTTGGCTCGCATTGTCTCCTCGGCTCCTGTTACTGCCAACTAAAATATTGTTAAACCTTAATTAAATACATGTGTAAACATGAGTACTAAGGGCAGCAGCTCTCGCTACATTTACTCAAAGAAGCCATCAAAGTCCTCGTGGAGAACAAGTTAGTAGCCAACTAATCTCGGGATGGGCAGCTACGCCAGCAGTTCCAACCCCGCCATTGCCAGCGACGGGGTCCGGTAAAAGGTTCGGGATCCAGTCCACTAGCAACTACCACCACAACCTCCACCAGCACCCGAGCACGTTGTCACCCGGCACTCCAATCTAGCCAACGGGCACATGACTCATTTGTCATCTAACCGGCTGCCTGGCTGGTCGTCCAGAGTCAGTAATTAGCAATTAGCATGTGGCTGTCAGGTCAAACACGGCGAGTGCATGAGCTAGTAACTAACTAATAACCTGTATACAAAGTGTACACAATGTTGAAAAAAAAATACCAGGTCCCCCGATAATGATTGAATACTTTCCTAGAAATCCCACTAGGCTAATAAATTAAAATTCGCCACAAGTACTCCCATGAGTTTAGATACGACCCAATAGATAGTAGATAGTCGACCCAAGTTTATAACTCGAAAGCGTGTTGAACATTTGTTGTTTGAACAGTTGTGTGTCGAATTAATAAAGTGAATACTTAAGTAATATTCATTTATTTCAAATTATTAACCGCCCCTTTGTTTTTATTAAGGTTTTCTAACGAAAATAATAATCTGGTCCTTAAATGTATTTAGAACTATACTTGAATACCCTTTTCAATAGTTTATTCCATTGTATGCCTACTGTAATTCAGAGTTTTTAAAAAAATATAGCGCGGAGAAAAAATAACAACTCAGGAAAAAGAGAACGTATTACCAAAAGCATTTCCTTGTAAATATATATAGAGGAAGATCAAATTAAAATATATTTATCTGGCACCTTATCTCTGTACATTAAAACTGTGTTGTTATAATTCCAAAAATAACATTACATTTCAGATTTTTCCGAAATCCATCCATTAAAACTGGATTCATCCAGTGAATGTCTTTAACAATTTGTGACAATATTTTTTAAGAGCGTTCTCGAAGTATTTTTCCCTGAGAATATTTACCCTAATGGTACCATGCAAACAATGTTATTATTCGAATTACTATTATTATCATTATCGATCGACAAATAAACCAAGCCTTGAACCACGAACGTTGCTAATAAAACAATTCCACTTGGCACAACTATTTCCAATTCAAATAAGCATTGTGATCAGATTTCGCATTATTTCTGTTTCCTATCCACCTTCTCCAATGGCATTTACTCAGCTAAACACCTGGGAACTCCCTCTGTATACAATTTGGCTAAAGAGTTTGTATTTCCTTATCATTTAGAAACCGATCCCGCTGACAGCTGGGATGTGGAGGAAGATGCAGTGATCACACCCGAAGACGAGGAGGCAGATGATGCCGAGTTCGCAGAGGGTGAGGCCACGGCCAAGGTGTCCAAGAAGAAGGTGGTCAAGGTAGAGGAAAACAGAAGTAAGCGAGAGCATGTTAACGTAGTGTTCATTGGCCATGTTGGTGAGTTATCCCGCGAAATCACTTAGAGACCCTTGCTCACGTTAATTATAATATTTCCTCCGCTCAGATGCTGGCAAATCAACGATTGGCGGACAGATCATGTCTCTCACCGGCATGGTGGACAAGAGGACGCTGGAGAAATATGAGCGGGAGGCGCGAGAGAAGTCTCGTGAGAGCTGGTACCTGTCCTGGGCGCTGGACACCAACCAGGAGGAGCGTGACAAGGGCAAGACCGTCGAGGTGGGACGCGCCTTCTTCGAGACTGACCGCAAGCACTTCACCATCCTGGACGCGCCCGGCCACAAGAGCTTCGTGCCGAACATGATCGGAGGGGCGGCGCAGGCCGATCTCGCCGTGCTGGTCATCTCGGCGCGAAAGGGTGAGTTCGAGACGGGTTTCGATCGCGGCGGCCAGACCCGCGAGCATGCCATGCTGGCCAAGACCGCTGGCGTTAAGCATCTGGTCGTTCTGGTCAACAAAATGGATGATCCCACGGTCAGTTGGGATCAGACGCGCTACAACGAATGCAAAGACAAGATACTACCATACCTCAAGAAGCTGGGCTTCAACCCGGCCAAGGACCTTACCTTTATGCCTTGCTCGGGCCTCAGCGGCTACGGCCTCAAGGACCAGATCCCGGAGACACTGTGCCCCTGGTATCGGGGGCCAGCATTCATTCCGTTCATCGACGAGCTGCCCTCGCTCAACCGCAAATCGGACGGGCCCTTCATCATGCCCATTGTGGATAAATACAAGGACATGGGCACTGTTGTGATGGGCAAGGTTGAGTCAGGAAGTGCGCGAAAGGGCCAGAATCTGCTGGTTATGCCAAATAGGGTGAGTTCTTTGCTATAAACTAAGCTGAGTCGTTTCGGTATTAATTTAATGTCTGTCTTTAGACGCAAGTGGCTGTGGATCAATTGTTCTCCGACGACTTTGAAGTCACATCTGTTGGGCCCGGCGAGAATGTCAAGATCAAGCTGAAAGTAAGTAAATTTAGGATTTTGGGTGTCTTGTTAGACCCTTTTAATGGCTTAAGAATTTATTTAAATGTTTCTATACGTTTCCCTAATTGTTTAATTCTTTTTTCTCTTTAGGGCATCGAGGAGGAGGATGTCTCGCCTGGTTTTGTGCTCTGCGATGCCACTAATCCCATCAAGACGGGAAAAATCTTCGATGCTCAGGTCGTAATCCTAGAACACAAATCAATTATCTGTGCGGGTTACTCGGCTGTTATGCACATACACTGCGCAGCAGAGGAGGTCACTGTGAAGGTGAGCAGCTTACACCTGATTCCCTAAAATTTACCCAGAAACTAACCACCTGTATTTGCGTTTTGGTCTAGGCCCTCATCTGTTTGGTCGACAAAAAGACTGGGGAGAAATCAAAAACACGTCCACGGTTTGTTAAGCAGGATCAGGTGGCAATTATGCGCATCGAGTGTTCCGGAATGATTTGCCTTGAACAGTTTAAGCTATTCCCTCAAATGGGTCGTTTCACGCTCCGAGATGAGAGTAAGTATCAATGCTTTCCTTGATAATAACGATCCCGACTAAATATCTATTAACTTTCAGACAAAACCATTGCCATTGGCAAGGTGCTGAAGGTGGTCGAATAAATTAAGCCAAGCTGAATTCGAGCGCCCGCCTTTCACTGCGACTTTTTGAGATAGCATTGCACGCCCGACGAGAGACAACAACAGCAGCAGCCACGCCACGCCACGCTTTCTTCATATTTGACAAAATCCAACACACACCCACACACACAACACACAGTACTCTCACTTACATATGGTTACTTTACTTTCTACCAACAATAGCAATTGATTACGCATTAATTAGAGGAAACGGATTGAAACTGAAGGCATTATATAAATGGGCAAGCGAAAAGTTGATTTACAAGCTGGACGAACCGACGGACGGACGCACGAAGTTGAGAGATAGAAACAGAAATGCATTATATACGAAATATAAACTATATTATGTGTAAAACTAAACGGCAAGTTCGGAAGCAACCAAATGCAACACAAGATGTACTATTTATATGAATACACAACACACAAAATCCACTCAAGCAGAGAGATGATAATTGATAACGCATTATAGGTTCTTATTACTTTTTTTGTTGGTTGAGGAGGCCCCCTACTCTCAAGGATATTGAGCATTAGCCGCCGCCATCGATTTATTTTCGTTTACTACCTTTTTGTATAAACTGTAAGCATTAAATTAAATAGTGTACACAAACATGCCTAAATCGCGCGTTGAGTCGTGACAATTTTTTAAAAAACGAAAAACTAAAGCTGCAAGCTAACCCAATTTTTGTATTTGTACAAGCGAAAAGCCCAACCTTCCCCATTCAGCTTCCTGTAGCGCCTTCAAATTGCAACTTTGTTAAATATTCTGCAAATGGTAGAATGCGAGAATTTTCCTCTTCTCTTTTCTTTTTTTACACGATATAATCTAAATGCTTTAATCTAAGTTTAAGCTTAAAAACACATGGAGTAAAAGTTGGTTTTGATTTGTAAGCTAAAAATTGCGAGTCGCTTGGGATAAATGTAACAGACACCACGACAACACAGAAACATTTAACGAGAAATGTAAGCATCTAATTGTTAACCTTAATCCTTAATCCAAATTCGATGTTCTCTGATAAACCCATTTCATTTGCGGCAAGAACTACAAATATTTGATTTTTTATAATTTAGTTAATTGAAGAATTCGTGCGTGTCTAACGCAGGGCACGAAATCCATTAATGAAAGAATAAAAATGCCTTTTGCTATTAAGCAGAAACCAAAAAAACACAAAAGCGAAGCAACCGTTTTTATTTTACAAAATTTATTTAATGTCCCCTCATCACGATCCAGGACCAAGGCGGTTTCAAAACATTCAACACTCCCATCATTCAGATCTTTCCCCTTTTTATTTCCTGTCATTACCGATTTGTTGGCCGAAAAGTTGAAATCAAAAGTTGTTGCTTCTTAAAACGAGAGAGTAAATAAGTAAATGAATAAATAATATCAATTTAACAAACACGTTGAACAGAGTCTCCCCAGTCTGAGTTAATCCAATTAACTAAGTAACACAAGTCGAGAGAGAGCATTATTAATGAGATAGAGAAGGATATGAATCTGCTTTTAACGCTTTTCGCAGCAGCCTCCTACGAATCGAACTCGAAAGATACTTAATTCATATTATTATTAATAATAGTAAGTGCGATACAACATTGTTGACAACGCGGGAACTTATTTAAATGTTTCACAAAACACAAAGACACACACAGCCCCCGACACTGACACTCGTACACGCAAACACCTGACGAAAGTCAAAAACTACGCCACTGAGGAATATATAGGAGAGATCGGAATAATAGAAATTATATAGACAAACCGGGAATATTTATACAGAAAAAAAACGAAATTTCAATGTATTATTATTATACATATACGTATGAAATGAAATCAAGAAAAACCAAAACGATTCGCATAAATTTGAACATTTTTTATCAATAAAAGTGAGAAAGAAAAAATAAAAATACAAAAAAAAAAAACACATGAAAACAAAACGAACCAAAGTCACTATGTTTATTAACTTCTTTTGGTGGAGTGGCTGGAATATCGGGGCTTAATCCAATAAATAATTCTCTCTTCAGTTTAATTCAAATAAATTCTTTTATTTAAAACTATGCAAGATACATAATATTAATACATCTTAGTGTATAATACAAATAATTACAAGTTGTACACTGAAGCTGGCCACTGGACCGTCCGAATCCAATGGCGAATATCCTATCGAAGAGCGGGAGGTTTTGTACATATGGCTGTATAATATTGGCGTTGCTCCGATCTCTGTAGTTCCGTACAGAAACTTACGCTAGGAATGTGCGGCACTGAAACTACTCCTTAGAATTGAGTATCACGAATGGTATTCCCTTTAGTCCTCAATACTCCTCCTTGTCGGATTTCTTGGCCAGGAGCGGAGTAATGGGCCTGTCCCTCCTGTTAACACGCTCCTCTTCCTTGGCCTCCTTGTCGCCATAAATGTCCAGAGTGCGTCCATAATACCAAACCAGGTAATCGAAGAACATTCCCATGAAGGTGAGAACTGAAAAATATAGGTGGGAGAGATTTTAGTTAATTCAAAAATATTTTCAATCAAAAAATTCCCAATTTTGGAACTCACCGCAGGACAAAAAGTTCAGAGAGTACCGGAAGCGCGTCTGATCGTACAGCTGGCAGTTGCCTTTGCCATTGCAGGTCTCCGTCCACACCAGACACGTAGAGTCTATAAGTCGCCCGAACATAATGGGACCCGGAATCAGAGCAAACAAACTGATCATCATCAGAGCCAGTCCCTGGGCAAAAGACTTGTCCTCGTGGGCCACGGCTCGGTAGTTGACCAGCACATTGCCCACACGGCCGGAAGAACCGAACCAGTTGACCACCATCGAGGTGATGGAGAAGACCCAGAAGCTCCAGTTGCAGTTCTGCGTGCAGATACCCGGTCGGAGCACTTGATCCGGAGCGGATCTCCTTGTCCTAGACAGCAGCTGTTCCTCCTCGAAGTCTCCCTCGTCGTTCAGCAGCGGGACCTCCCCACTCAGCAGGAAGTCCGCGGTGGTTTCCAGTTCTGGCTCTGGAGTGGTGCCGGGGTCCATGAGTCTCAGGAACCGCTGGGCTGCACTGGACGGAGGTGTCAAGTTGGCAAGGCAGCTGCAGTCCTCGTACACCTTGGACGTGGCGTTGAAGCCCCGGCAACCCGCATGGCAGGCCGAGAAGTAGGTGGTGTCCGTTGGCTCGTGGCAGACGGGCGTGTAGCTGATTCCATCGCAGGAGCAGTTGGCATTACAGGTACTCGTAAGGTTTAACCTGAATTGAATGATAAGAAATCCAATCATTGTATTTCTTTGATCCTGCTTTATATTTCAGACACTTACTCTCCCACATGGGTCATGGAGAAGGTGTCCGGGCAGTAGAGGAAGGCATAGGATATCTGTCCCAAAATGTAGACGCCGCCCACGATCACGTTCCACATAAGCACCTTGCTCACATGAGGCTTCTTCTTGGAGATGACCAGACCGGAGCCAATGAGACCCACGACCATGCCCAAAATAGAAGCAGGACCAACGATCTATTAATTAAACAATGAATTAATTAATAGCAAATTGTATTTGGCTTTTTTCCCATTCCAAAGCCAACTTACCACAGTGGCACTCTGGGCGTTCTTGTGGAACTGCACCTCCATATATTTGGTGAGGAAGGTCATGAAGCCGGAGGCTCCCAGGATATAGAAGACGCCCGAGGTGATGTTGAAGATGAGAAGCTTGTTTCGCAGGAGTCGCATCAATGCCCGAGGGAAGTCCTTCAACTTGGGCAGCTCTGTGGTGGCACCCGCCGCTCCAATGTTGTCCAGAGCGGCGTTCGAGGAGAAGCGGCTGCTCAGGGAGAGGTTCTCTTCGCGCTTAAGCTCTTCCTTTGTCTGGCGGAGAGCCAGCGGCAGATGGGAGTTGGGTCTGCCCTGATCGCTGGCCTTCGGCAGCTGCTTGGGAAAGAGGCCAATCAGGCCGGAAAAGAGGCACATGAGGGTGCCCAGGATGACCCAACCCAGCCACCAGGCGCCCAGCCAGCGCGGATCCTTGTTGTCGATCAAAGGCGTCTTGGTGGGATCGATGAAGGTGTTCAGGGATATGAAGCCTTGGGTTTAAAGTAAGAAATTTATTTATGATTTTTCTTTATAATATTTTGACTTTAAGAAAACTTACCAAACAGGAAACCCACGACGGGACCAATCATTCTTAGAGCCATGGCCACAGCCAGCATCAGAGGAGTATTGGTCTTCTTGGTGTTGTCATCGAGGTAGGTCTGTCCCAGCGAGTAGTACATGGTATTGCCCACGCCCAGCACAAACTGGGAGAGAAAGATCAGCACCAGAGGCACGTAGGTAAAGAGATCGTCGCAGCCCTCCTCCGTTTTGCCCACGCCGCACAGCTGCTCGGTTTGGGCAACGCTAACGTTCTACAGGGGATTAAAGATCAAGTTGACCAGGATTTCCACTAGGAAAAGCTATAAAACACTCACCAGCAGGGGCAGACCCTCTGCAGAGGTGCTATTCAGCAGGCTATCCTGGTACTCTTTGGTGAACTGCAGCACCTCGTGTCCTGCGCCGTAGATAAAGTGCGGCAGGACGAGGATGTAGCAGGAAAGACCGCAGAAGACAATGCCCCAGGCTATCCAGCGCGGACGATTGCGCTGGCCACCGATGTAGGAGAGGATGAGGGAAAGCATGATCTGTGAGATTTCATTGCCGCTGAGAATGATTCCTACATAATGAAGGTGTTCATCATCAATACGTTCTGTTTAATTATTTTATTAAGATTAGTACCAGTGGTCTGACTGGGAATCTTGAAGCGCTTCTCCAGCGTGGTCAGAGTGACGATAAAGTACATGTAGGACATGGCCTGGATCGTGCCCAGCAGCCCATAGACGGCCATGAACATCTTGGTGGTGGCATACTTCTGCAGCCATTGCGGATGCCAGTTGGCCATGCCGCACAGGTAGTGGCCAGGCGGTGGGTTCGAGCCCCGGCGCTTCGTTTCCGGCATCTTGGATTCCTTATCTGGGAAGTGATGCTAGTGTCTTGTCTGCAGTCCTCAGCCAATCATCGGCGATGGCGAGTGATAAGATTGTGTCAGATAACTGCCTGCAAAAGGGTTTCGGAGGGACACACTCGTAAATCATCGTAAATCAGATGCACTAAGAGTTAAAGGAAAAGCTCCCAAATATGTGGATGAATTTCGTCATACTCTCCTGCTAATTACAAATCACTCCCGTAATCGTGACTCTCGGAATCTCGAAATCTTGGGACATCGTTTAGGGCTTATAAAAGCCGTTCAATTGCGGAGATAGGGAAATTCGGAGTATTATTGATTAAGTAACGATAATGGGCGCCTTCTCAAGATCACACACATCGGGACTAGGCCGGAGGCGATTAGATAAACCTGTTTGCCGCTGCCAAATATACAACGATATCTATATGGTCGTTGAGGAGCAAGTATAAACGACTATTTTAACCGCATAACGATGACCACTGGGACACATCTTCCTGATTGATCATGCCACAAGCAAAATCACCAGAATCATTCCCCTGCCTTCAAAGATATCTTATCGTGGAGGAGTTTTTGGATCAACAAGAGGTCACTAGGTAAGCCGCCAAGAATTCTGACCCAAAACAAATTTAACCAGGGAAAACAAGGAAACTCTCTGAAATTGTGCTTTTGTTAACCGAAATCAGTTAAATGAACCTGCCCCCGACTGATAGATTTCCAACCAACAATTATGCATTCCATAATGTAATTCCCTGCTTATCATGTTATTGATTGAAGCTGATTAATTACAGCCTGAAACCACGTTTTGTTGTGACTCAGAAAATCTCATGGCTACTTTATTAGCTGTCTGTTTGGCATTTATTTTGGTTATGTCAAAACAAAAATCGGGCAGTTCGATAGTGCCCCTTGGTCTTTGTTTATCAACATTATGATTTAAAACACTGAAGTGACTGATTAGTTTAAAAAATTCTGTGGCTCTTGAGTTAAAAGTAATGGCATGGCTCTTGAAAGTAACCGGAACAAATATTAAAGAAAAACTGCAAACACAAATTCACTTTAGAATCAATAGTATATTTTCTTTGAAAAATCTTTAAGACCTTATTATATGCACATTGTGAGATCTAGAAATTTGGGCCTAATCTTTTTGAGGCTTTATTTTTATGGACACCGCCATAAATACTTATGAACTTAAACTCTTTGGCAAAAAATAAATTAAATGAAAAGATTTAAAAATAAGAAAAGAAATACGACAATATTTTCTATCAATTAAATATATCAATTAAAACAAAATTGGTTATGTCCTTCCAATAAATTATAACAATTAGACTTTGAGAGCTATTCAAACTTTCTTAATTATAAAATGCGACCTCTAATGGAACTACCAATAGATGCCCTTCTGGAAGGCGAGTCTAAACCAATATATTTTCAATTGTTTTCCGTAATTAAATTAAATAAATTAACCTAACAAAAACTCAATATATCCTAATAAACTGATTGCACATTTAGAACTCTTTAAAGCTCAGCGCCAAGAGCGCCTATAGGCTCCCTTCCGAAAGGCGAATCTAAGTCAATATCTTCTACATTTCCGTTATCACTTGAAATTAAATTAATTAACCAAACTAAATCTTAAGAAATCCTAATGAACTGATTGCTCTTTAAGAGCTCTTCAAGCTCAGCGATCTCAAGATCTCCCCGCCAAGGACCTCTTACGAAACTCCCCACAGAGCCTCCTTCCGCATGGCGAAACTACCCCAATGTCGATCGGCGAATGCCGACCAAGCTCACGCTCACGATATCGCCACAACTATTTGATTTGATTACCAGACAGGTGTACGTACGTTACTCGACTCAACTGGAGGGTTGCCGTTGCCTATATAGAGCGCATATTATCGAATGCCGAATAATAGTCACACTCGTCTAGTTAGCAGCACAATCTAATCTGCGGCGGCGGTGGCGGCGGCACTTGTGCGATTAATTCAATTGCCGTTTTTGTTGGAGTTCCTTTGCCAAGGAACCAGAGGTCCCAATGATTCCGATGCAGTGCAGCGGAGATAGAGCTTTACCGGGACAGGTGGTGGTGCTGGCAACCGATCCGAACCGTTGCGAATCGAGGCGCGAGCAAAACTGAGGAGTGAAATTCGAAATTCTGGGCCAGCCAGGCCGTGTCAGCTCGCCGCTGCTTTCCGTCCAATCGAAGCCTGATAAAGCATTATCAGGCCATAAAGCCTGGCAATCGTTAGGATCGGAGCCATCTACTCGGCCTTACTCTCTTTCTCTCCTCTCTCCCAGAGAGGGCCCACGTGCAAATCAAATTTTGGACATATCTCTCGAAGAACTTACGCCTTACGCCTTATCGGATACCTCTTTGTTTTGCCCCGCAGAGTGGACAGTACGGGCGGAATAGCTATGACAATACAAAACAGACAATAAAGGAACGCGACAATGACATTATTATTACGATCTCTGACCCCTCCGTCCCCACCTGCCCCATCCGTGCCCCCATGCGATTAGAATTGTAAGCAAGTGAATTAGCAGAATGTGTGTGTAGAGTATGTCGCATGTGCATCAAAGAGCGTGCGCGAGGGCTGCTCATAGAGTTTCCCTTAGAGATCCGCCTTGATGTGCAGATCCGGCTCGTTCGCCACCTGGACGAACTTGTTGCGGCCAATGCTCGTGATGAAGGACATGCCGAACCACAGGACCACCACAAAGAACAGCAGGACGACCAGGGACTGGGTGAGGACAGCCGACATGAAATGCGTGCAACTCCAGCAGGGCTTTGGCTCGTACTTCACACTCATGCCGTTGTCATTGGCTGTGGGAGAGAGAGAAGTGTCTACAATTAATATCTAAATACCTGTAAACCAAGTTTAAAATCAATCGGAAAGATCAGGCTACTAAGTTCCTCTATTTGTCATTTGTGGTACTCGTTCGCAATTAAGTATGCTATGATTTTGGAGATACTATTTCGTACTTAATTGTTTAGGGATTAATTTATGCTTTTGCCTTACAAAATTAAACTATCTTTTTCTGCTATAGAAAAAGGGGAAATTCTTAAATATTTATCTAACTTTTATTGCCTTTTTGGGTAATATTATTGTTATTTTATAAGCTGCTTCCGGAGGAAACGTTATTCATTATTGGTGATTCAACTTTTGGATAAAGAAAAACTAAAAACGGGATGTTATCAGTATAAACGTATTAATGATAAAGTCAGAAATAAAATAACTTATTCTGATATTCCTTGATATCTCATTTACTACGAGAAGCTAAATGATCCTTAACCTTTAAGGCAAATATAAGTTATAGTCTCTGATTAGTCCTACAACCCACAGATAGAATAGAAAAGGAAAATCCTAGCTACACCCAAGGATAACTACAACAGATACTCACCCGAAGTGATAATGTCCAAGTGGAATTCGAACAGGCTCAGTCGCGCATGATCCGCCGCAAAAAAGTCACATCATGGCAGCATAGACTGAACTCGGTGCCGAAGAAGATAAGATCGTGCGGGAAGAAGGATCGATTGGCGAAGAAGGCGCGGGTGACGTGCCAGTTCCCCTGCACGGGCAGCAGCTCGATGGCCAGCGGGCCTGCGTCCGTGTCCAGGGCAAGGACCAATCCTTTTGCACATCCAGGTCGTTGTACATGCCCACCTGCATGCTTTGGTTACCGGGGACAAGGCTCACGTAAGAGCGGTCAAACCTCATTAGTTTCCGATGCTTGATCGCCAGCATGATATAGCCCGAAGGCGAAGACAACCGCCTCGCGGCGCAAAATGGTCATGTTACTGCTCTGGCTGAAGCTAAAATGGTCAGCCAACTCCTCGTCGGTGTTAATGGGCTCAGGCGTCTCAGTCGTCTGAATCTCATCCGGTAGGTCCTCGCCCGTGAGGAGAGATTTCTGCGGAGACTTGTAAAGGGCATGAGCCTTGCGGCGCAGGTAAGCCTTGTTCTCCTCCGTAAAGGCGGTGTAAACGTGGACCACTGGGCAGTCGCTGAATTGGTAAAAACACACAGCCATGGCATTGTCTGGAAAATAAATAAAATTAATACCATTTTTCTAGTTTTAGTTTGCACTTAAAGCCTTACCATGAGCTGGCAGATTGCGATCGTCGAAGCTGAAGGCGTGAATCCGACCCTTCTCACAAGGCAGCTCCATTTCCTGCTCCAGTCGTTCTTTCTCCGTGATTACTGGCTTGTGCCAGGTGATCGGTTTGGTCTCGTCACTGACCTGCTGCAATGCCACCATCGGCTCCTCCACTTGGCTGTAGTAGTTCAAGGGTGTCATTAGTTGCAAGTAGGGAAAACACGGCGCGCAGTTGATGTCCTTGGCAGCGAGCTTAAATAAGAGAATGTTTTCTTAGAACTTATAGTTGAGAGGATTGGCCGCCCTTAGAAATACCTCGGAGGCGAAATACGCAGCTATCATGTGGTCCTTCAGAATTGTCTTCATCAGCTTGGCAAACTCGCCAGTTTTCATAGGACGAAAAATTGACTTAGTTTCAGGTCTGCAAGGGACGCACATTTAGGTATAATCCTTTTTTTATACCCTTGTAGAGGGTATTATAATTTTTGCCATGATATTTGCAACGCAGTGAAGGAGGCATCTCAGACCCCATAGTATATATATTCTTGATCAGCATCACCAGCCGAGTCGATCTAGCCATGTCCGTCTGTCTGTCTGTCCGTCTGTCTGTCCGTCTGTCTGTCTGTCCGTCTGTCTGTCCGTCTGTCTGTCCGTCTGTCTGTCGGTTTCTACGCGAACTAGTCTCTCAGTTTTGAGCTATCGGGCTGAAATTTTCAGCATAGTCTTATTTCTTTAGCACGCAGTATATATGTCGGAACGGCCGAAATCGGACCACTATATCCTATAGCTGCCATAGAATGATGGCGAAATTAATGTACAAAATTAATTTCTCTGTTTTTCAACGAATTTCATAAATTTCGAGATATAGTCGTTTTTTATAGTTCTAGAATTACGGTTTTAATTTCATTAAGATCGGACAACTATATCATATAGCTGCCATAGAAGGGATCGGTCGATTTATATGAAATGTAAAATTCTACATGTAAAATGTAGAATTTACAAAATTACATAATTTGAAATTTTTACATTACCAAATTGGATCGATTTTCAATGATCCAATTGCTGACTGCAAGGGTATATAAACTTCGGTTTACCGAAGTTAGCTTTCTTTCTCGTTTTATTTAAAAGTTACTCACGTTTCTATTCCCCAGATCAGGACCGGAGGAGAGCTTGAAACTTTGGCGGTAGCCAGAGAGCGGTTAATTACAAATATCAGCCACAGTAGGTAAAGCATTTTTATAAGTTTAAGTTCTTTAAATTCTTTTATTCTTTTAGCATTTTTTTTAAATTATGTCCTTTAAATTCTTTTAATTCTCAGTCGTTGTAATTTTATTTCAAGATCAATCCTCTGACGTTTGAAAGTTACTGCTGGCCTGCTTATGTTTTTATATATATTTATCAATTCTGGAGAGGAAATATTACAGAAAATATAGATATAAATTCTAAATATTTAAGCAAAATTTTATAGAAACTTTAACAAGGACCGGATAATGTCAAATATATATTAAATTAACTAGTTAGTTGGCAAAAGTCCCGGAATTGAATCCAACAGGATTTAGAGTCTGCAATAAGCTCTTAATGTTCTTAATGTTCCCCACTCTTCTAATAATGTTTAGCCACTTGTTGCTGCCACATGTTGTCGCGATCCAAGAGCATGCGTAAGCGGCGGCAATAAAGTTGCAATTAGAGTCAAGAATGAATAAAAAATAATAAAGAGAAAAATAAACAATGATAAGATAAGAGCCAGGCTGCTTATCAATCCCCCAAAAGAGAGGCAATTGCTTCTGGCCAGGCCGGAGCTCCACAGTTTTCGCTCGTTCCTCCTTTCGAATAGACGTTGGTGCGTTTGGTCTTAGCCCGGGGAAGATGCCATAGCCCCAGGGCCACTGAAAAAAAGTGCTATCTATAAATCAATACGACAAACGAGTGAAGTGAATAAAACCGAAACCCAAACACAAACCCAAATCGAAATCGAATACGAATATGGCGCATAATACGCGCAACTCCGATTTATCGCAGATAGCGGTCAATGCCAACAACATACCCGATGGTGCGTGACCCAAATCTTAAAGTTCTACAGCTATCGGATTTCGTGATATTTATTGAGAATTTTCTATGCCACCAGATAGTGTCGATTGCGGCATCAAGGGCCTGGGCTGGTGCCGCGGTCCAGGATGCCAGAAGTTCGCCAGGTTGCGCACCTTTGTCATGGTTTTGGCCATTTCCGGAACCTTCCAGGGCGTTTGCGAGTCCTACTTCCGGGTGTCGGCCAAGCAGGCAGCCCTCGAATTCGGATACAGTCCATTGCTAGTCGGTGAGTAAGGCCCTAAGGCACTTTATTATCGCAATAAAAAATATGAGAATGAAATTGCTAACACGGCCGCGGAGCGAGTCGAGGTGTTGGCCGGGTTCTACGTGGAGATTTCTGTTCAGTTATCAGTTTCGCGATATTGTGTTGACGATTGTGAGGTGGTCTGGAGTGGGTCTGGTGCTCTGTTTTTGTGCCATTTGGGTATTAATAATTAAATTCTAAGGGAAATGGGTTATTTTTGGGGATTTTATCGTAGTTTTTAAAGGCTACTTTTTGGTTTTTACCTTGTAGCAGAACCTGGCTTTGAAATAGGCATATTCATTTTATTTAAAGGTATTTTAAGATTATAAAAAGGACGTTATGTATTTTATTTCAGGTTTATATATTCTTTTCCATATTATTTTACTAATTTTCTTACTAGAAATTGTGAATAAAGCATCTTGTTGGTATAAGCATATATTTTTTTAAATTTTTCCGACTAAATATTGAATATTAGTTAACCATTAAATCAGTATCTTACCTACTAAATCCACAAATACTTACTAAGAACCTAAATAAGAGGGTATCTCAAAGTTCAGATAACCAACTATAACTTCTTAATTGGACTGTAATGCTATGAGTGTGTGGACATTTTCATGCGTCATCACCAGGCAGCGGGATTCGCAATTCATAATAGTAGCAAAGGTTACCTCCTGTTCTTAAGAACTTTTCTCTTTCGTAAGGCATTTCCCCTTCATAAAGGAAGTGGCTTTCCCTCAATAAAAGTTTGACAGCCGTTATGGAATGCCTTTTGTCCATTTCTGTTGCGTTACTCATACGTCATATCGCCCTCAGTGAACGAGTACGTTAGATAAGGCTTCGAGTACAGGGGTTCACAAAACAAACCAACAAGAAAACACCTGCGCACGTTGTATTCATACCTTTTCCATCTTACCTCATCCAGATTGGCTGCTGGTGACCAGTGGCCTCGTCCAGGCGGTCTTCGCCCTGGCCTTTGCCTACTGGGCGGATGTCTACCACCCCATCAAGTGGCTGGTGGGGACTCTGATGCTACAGGCAGTCACCTGCGTGGTGGCTGTGATTCCCTCCATTATTAACTTGTGAGTATCAATGCTTTATACATTTTCCAATTTAAATCTAAATTTAAACCCTTCTAGTGCCGAGGGCACCAAGGCAAAGGACGCTTTGCTAGATGCCAATCTGTGCGCCACCTCGCTGGCCCAGTTCCAGAAGCTGACGCTGACCGAGGCCCAGAGCAGCACCCTCATCCTGGCCATGCTCTTCGTCCTCCAGCTGGCCCTGGGCATGGGCAGCCTGGCCTACTACACGCTGGGAGTGAGCTACATCGACGATAACTCGCTGTCGCAGGACAGTCCGGCGGTGATAGCTGCCGCGCTGGCTGCCCGCATCTTTGGCCAGCAGATGGGCTCGCTCCTGGTCCTGGGAGTCGGCTTGACCCATGTGGGCTGGTGGCTTGGCTGGGTGATTATCGCTCCCTTCATTTTCGTGGGCGCCGTGATGCTGGGACTTTTCCCCAAGAGGCTGCCCAAGACGGTGATCCACCAGGCCGCCCAGCGAATCATCGAGCAGTCCAACATGCGCGCCTTTGGCAGCCAGTTCTCCACTTACTTGGATGACTCTGACTTCTGGCCATCGCTGAAGCGGCTCTTCAACAACCGCCTGCTGATGTTCAACCTGCTGAGCATCATGTGTGTGCAGAGTGCGGTGCTGAACTTTGGCATCCAGGAGGAGAGCTACCTGCAGAGCCGCTTCTTCCTGCCCTACAACGAGCAGGATGGTCTCACAGAGGAGTGGACATCGGCGTTCGTGTCCTACTTCCTCAAGCCGCCAGTAATGGCTGTGGGCATGCTCGTCAGCGGACTGATCATCTCGAAGGCCCGACTCTCGGCCCGCACCATCACTGGGATCAATATTGGCCTGAGCCTGCACCTGGTGGCCATCTTCGTGGGCCTGGTCTTCATCAAGTGCGATGTGGGTGCCATTGCAGGCATTGCGGGCGGCAAGCTCAGCCAGCCCTTCTGCTCCAGCCAGTGCCTGTGCACGCCCACCGCCTTCATGCCCGTCTGTCCGGAGAACAGCTCCATAACCTACTTCTCGCCCTGCTACGCCGGCTGCTCCAAGCAGACCTCCATCAACGGCTTCCAGCTGTTCGAGGGATGCAGCTGCAACGGTGATCAGACCATGAATTCCACGGGCCAGATAAGGGCCACCGCTGGTGCCTGCAGTGCCAACAGCTGCCAGTCGGCCATTCTTATCTTCCAGATAATGAGCATCTCGGTGGCCTTCCTCATGGGCATCGGCGCCATTGGCAAGACGCTGATCACTTTGAGAGCTGTTCTGCCGCAGGACAAGACCTTGGCTTTGGCCTTCGAGCTGATGATCGTGGGACTCTTTGCCTATGTTCCCGTGCATCTTAGCTACGACCTGGTGACCCGTAAGTGTTTGGTTTTGGGAGAGTCTACTGCCTCAAGTATTATTTACCTATTTCTTCCCTGTACCCAGGTTCCACTTGCGTCTACTGGGCTCCCAACTACGAGCGGTGTTTGCTGCGGGAGACGCCCAAGCATGGCAACATCATAGACATCCTGACCGCCTCGCTGATCCTGGCCAGCATCTTCTTCGACGTCTTCGTTTACGTCTTCGCCAAGGGCTTGAATCTGTATAACTGCAAGGTGACGGATAACAACTACACGCCCAGTCTGTACGCCCCGATTCCGCACGAGGACACCACAACCGCCTCGGAGGGTGCTCCGCGCGGCGGAAGTCCAGTGACCACCACAACCACATCCCTGGCGCCAGCCTCGCCGATGCAGCGCAGGGATGCTCCCCAGAGACAGAAGATCCCCACGGAGCGATCACGGTCTTTAGGAACCCCAGTTCGGTGACGACCTCGTCGGGCGGAGCTCATAGCATAGTGGAGCCCAATGGCAGTGGTGTGACCTACGCTCAGGTTGTGTTCCCGCCAGACAGACGCAAGCCGGATGATGGCAGCACCAGTCCCAAACGGTTGGCAGTGCCCGCTAATGTCCCAGTGCATCTCCTTTCCGAGTCGGATGTCCGCAGCCAGTTGGGCAATCTGAAGTCCTTCAATGCTCCCAAGCCGGAGGCACAGCGCGGTTACGATACCGTGGACACGGATGAGGTGGTGGTCAACAGCCCCAAGTTCAGCCCCAAGTGCTGCCCCAGGCCTTTGTCCTTCCGCAGGTGCAGGCACAGGTTCTGCCAGAGATTCAACCCCAGGTGCCTGGAGGAGTAGCTCCTCTAAGCTCTCATACAGAGCCAATCCAGCACCAAAGGCTGTCTGACGAGGCCAGGCCACAGAGCCCCGAAACAGACTTCTAAGGACGCCACACCAAGTATTCTAAAGAGTTTTTAATACATTCCTAAGCTTAAGTCAGATTCGATGTGCAAAGACAAATCATTTGAACAAATAAAGTTATTTTCCATTCCATTGTAAATACATTTTAAAAAGAGATAATAATTTGTCTCACTTAAACACAATAAAACCTGTTCGGTTTTCGGTTCTTCAAATATTAATTAATTGAGAAACTCCAGGGAAAGGCATATAACCAATAAATCAATTAATATAGGGTGGATGGATAATTGTTCAGGCTTGGGATGATAAAATTCGAGTAAATCATTAAAAAACCATTACATTTACTGCATCCCTGAACTGTGTCAGGATATTGAGTTACCATTATCAATGTCAGATGCTGTGTATTAACCATACTATTGTTAGCTCTATTTAAAATACATTTTACACAAGAATTAGTTAGTGTAAAATATAATTATAGCATGCTTTTCGGCGGGTACGAACAAATTTGTCTTTGAAAAATTAACAGTAAATGCTTCTTTCTACATCAAATTGGATATTATTTGCAAAAGGAAAAAATAGTTGACTCTTTGGTTTTTTGATGTTTACTTCACACTATCAGAAGATTAAGATAGTACTTATTTACTTATAAAATAATTAATTTCTAATCCCACCTCGAATGTAGGCCTGCAGTCTGGAGAGGATAAGTCCCTGCCGGCTGTAAATGGTCAGTTTCTTGAATGATCAGGCTGTGCCGGTTGTAAATGGCCATTTTCAGTTTCTGGAGGAGATCAGGCTCTGCTGGCTGTAATGGAGGCTTTGCCGGCTGTAAATGGCCAATTTCTCGAAACCAGGGTGACCATTTTGACCATTTACTGCCGGCAAAGCCTGATCCTCTCCAGAATTTGGCCATTTACAGCCGGCTGAGCTTGTCCTCTCCAGAATTTTGCTATTTACAGCAGGCAGAGCCTGATCCTCTCTAGAAACTGGCGATTTACAACCGGAAAACCCTGATGGTTTCAAGAAACTGGCCATTTACAGCCGGCAGAGCCTGATCCTCTCCAGGAACTGGCCGTTTACAGCCGGCAAAGCATGATCCTCTCGAGAAACTGGCCATTTACAGCCGGCAAGGCCTGATCCTTTCCAGAAACTGATCATTTAATGCCGGCACAGCCTGATCCTTTCCAGAAACTGGCCATTTACAGCCAGTAGGGCCTGATCCTTTCCAGAAACTAGCCTTTACAGCCGGCAGAGCCTGATCCTCTACAGAATTTGGCCATTTACACCCGGCACAGTTATAAATCATATTCAGATTTATGATGAAAAAATAAAAATAACTTAGTTATAATTGTTTTAAGCTTTGATTTGTCAGAAAAAATTACCATATTGTTTTTAACACAAAAATGTGTCAATTTTCGGATCTTCTTGAGGCCATATTGTTTCCAAAAAAGGAGTGATAGACAAAAGCCGTATATATTCCGATTCGCCATTAAAATTCTAATTATTTAAAATCAAAATATTGAAAAATATAAGAAAATAATTTTTTATCGATTCTTCAAAATTTTGTAAGGGGTTACATCACTAAAATTGTCAAATATCAGCTAAAAATTAATTTTGCAAAATTTGTAAACTTAATAAGAAGAGTTTTTAACTTGATAATAACTAGCACAGAAAAGCTTTCCGAATTGAAATTTAGGCTGTTTTGGCTAAGTTGTTGTTATTTTTAACATTGATTTTTCCAAAAAATCCAGAGTATTTGGACTATTTTAAAAATCGTCACAATAGCGATTACCACAGAATTGGCATCCGTTATTTTGTGAAGCATAGTTTTACTGGGTCTCCAACGATTTTCATAAAAGCAGCTCTTCAGGTTTTTCTTTGGCTTTCTTTTAATTTAAATAAAAATGCATTAACCCTCCAAAATAAGAAGACAGTGGTGCGATATTTTTGTTTTCAATATAGTTTTATTTTTTCCTTTAATTTAATATAGGTTGTTTGCAGTTATTTTGTTTAGATTTATTTGAATTGTTTCCTCACTTACAAACTAATTAATAAATTAATAGTTAGCTTAAAAAGAGACTTAAAATAGTATAACTCAATGGAGAAAAAAAAACTAAACATGAAGCGCATGAAGAAGATGGTTCTTGGATAGGATATAGAAATCATAAAAGGGAAATACTTTCAACAGAATTACTATGGGTTTGGGGATGGCATTGGTTGGTCTCTCTGTCCGTTTGTCCGTCTGTCCGTCGCCCTGTCCGTCCGTTGATTGAGCCGCGTAGACAGCTAGTTTTGTGCTCTTCAGTTTTGGAGTATTATTTTTTTGGCTCTTCTTCACTTTATTTGGTCCTCACCTTTAAGTGTGGGATCTTGTTGCTTTCTTAGTCTTTGCCATGCAAGCCTTAGACAATCAGAGTCTCCGCAGGCTGCATATGTGTGCCTCTGGGGCCGGATCCTGTGTGTCCTGGCATCCCCAATGAGTGAGTGCACCTTGGCTGAGCACAAAACTTGGCGTCTACGGGGCTGTCAACTCCGAACAGAGGGACACAGCTCCTCTAATCTCCTGCAGAGATTCCTTCCTTCATGTTGTCAACACTTTCATCTCATGGCTGCAGCAATTTATGTTTTCATTTTGTTTACTTATAGCTATATAACTTTGTGGGATTTGTCGGTCGTGTAGAGTGCGTTGGGTTGTGGGACACAAAAAAGGAAAGCTAATGGGGAGAAAATCCTATAACAGATTTCGTATAAACACTTGGGAGATTTCCAAACTAAGATTAAAATGCGGAATAATTAACTAAATAGTTACAACAAAAAAGTATAGGACAAATTTGCATCATCATTTTACAAATTTAGCATTTCAGTTTGCAGTGTATGCTTTCCATTGGAGGATCTCTTCATCATCGTCGTGACTTTAGAAGTGCTTGCTTTTCGCTTTGATCTCAATTTTAGTTTAGTTTTACACAATATTTACATACTTTAAGAGTTTAACAAACAATTTTGATAAGCTTTCTCATTTTGTTTGGTTTTTGAGTGTTTCTTCTTGTTCATCTTGTTTTGTTTCTTTTTTTTTTTAAGATAGCTTTACAATTTTTTTGTTGTTGTTAAAAATATATAGCTTGAAAATATGCTACAATTACTACAATTTTCTACGTGTTTTTTGTTTTGTTTAAATTTGAAACATGCATATTTATGTTGTAGCTAATATTTTGCTTTGCTTTCGTTTGTTTTTGTTTTTTTTTTTATACAATAAAAGTAAGAGTTAAAAGTAAATTATAAAAATAGCAGCTGGCCTTTTCTTGTATTCCTCTTGGATTATTCGTATTTATCGATCATAGTTAATTATGTTTGGAAACTGGATTATACTTTTCTTTCTTCTGCCCCGTTCTCTTGTTTTTGCCTTTAATGTTTTTCGCTTTTTTTACAATTTACATCTTATGTCTCTGACTGCACAATGCAAATTATCACATATTTTTCATTAATTTCCCTCCTGATTTCTGCTGTCCGGGTTCTCCCAAGCACTCTCTATTACACTTTATGGATTTTGTATCTCTGCTGCTGTTTTTCTTTCTTTCTTTCTGATATCCCTTTTCAGTTTCTTGGCTAAAACTCTACTTTCCTCAAGTATTATTTCGAAAGCCAGTTACATATTATATTGAGTGGGTGTGTGTGTGTGTTTTTATGCTTTACATGTTTTATTCGTAGCGTTAACAACACGGAAACAAACGGTTAAACAAAACTAAAAAAGTATTAAACAAAAAAATAAGAGGAACAGCGCAGCAGCGCAGTGTTAAATTAAAATAAAGAATAAACTCCTAATCGCGAGTTAACAGCGAACGTTAACAGCGCCAGCCGCAGTCGCTGTTAGCGTGCAGTCTATCTGTGTGGGTGTGTATATGTATGTGTCTGAGGGTCTGTAGGTGTGTGTGTGTGTGTGTGTTAAACAAATATCACAATCGAGAAATTAACAAAACGGCGGCTGCAGCAGCTCAACAGCTCAACATTCCTAACAGCCAGCAGCAATAACACAACAGGCCTTAACCGCAGGTTAGCCCCCGTTACATGGGCCATGTTAACTGGCTGTTATTGCTGTTGTTGTTGTTGTTGCTATCGTGTGGCCTAATACTTTCGCTGCTCTCCTCGGCTCCGTCTCCATCTCCCTCATGATCAGCTCGCGCGTGCGAGTTAGAAGGGGACAAAGCTGAGTTAACATTACAAGGTGTTTTCATTCTTATAAAACGACGTTCATTATTCAAACCCAGCCGTGGGTGGGCGTTAAAAAACAAACACTACCGAGTTAGGTGAGCGCTCCCAGCTTAGGACATGGGTCCGTTGACTGTGGGTACCGCTCCTGCTGCTGCCGCCGCTGCTGCTGTGACCTGCTCCACCACGGACGCATCGCTGTTGTTGCCGCTGTTGCTGCTGTTCACCGCTGAGGCGCCACCATTCTCGACGCTGCCATTGGGAATGCTCGTGGGCGCCGCCGCGGACGCTGGACTAGTGGCGGCTACCGCTCCAGTGCTGCCCACCACAGTGGACACGGCAGTTGGGGCGACAGACGACGGGGGTGCCTGGATGGCTGGCGTGGCCGGGGGAGCGGCCACTGCCGCCGGCTGTTGGCTACCAGCGATCTGGAGCTGCATTTGAAGCTGCTGCAGTGTCTCCTGCGGTATGTTCGACTTGAGAATGTTGTTCTCCAGCTCCAGCTTGTTGATCTTGTCCATCAGCTCGGAGATGCGCTCCTTGAGAACCTCCACCTCCTCGCGCACCGCAATCATGAGATGCGACTTGACCAGATCCTGGAAAGGGAAAGAGGGTAGGAAATATGTTGGTTAGAAAGGTGTTTCTAAAAGTAAAGTGTGTGATATGAATCATAGTAATAATTTTTAACTTATTTTCAACCCTTTCTCTGGCCTAAAGCCTTTATAATCATCCTAAATATATTTTCCTTAAATCCAGAGTCTTAAGATAAATAATACATTCTAAATATTAAGTATTTGTAATGGAAATACAAGTATCTTAGAGAAAAGATTAGATATAAGACCCAATAAAGATATTTCTTAGCAAACTCACGATAAAGTTGCTTTTACACTTTATTTGTAACCTTAAGGGATTAAATATCTTCTCTCCACAGACTGGTAATGTTTATATTTTCATCGCCGTAGCTGCCATAAAAATATAATCACCTGCAGTTTACCTGCCTCGCCTGTAAACCCTTTGTAAGCCCAAAAGAGGTAAAAAAGTATTTGCTAAAACGATTAACAGTGGAACTGCTGTTAGCTCAGCTAACATCCTGTTCACACTTGCAGCCAAGCCAGTGGAGACTGACTCATTACAGTGCAGGCTGCTTAACATTTTCGCGGGGCCATTCATAAATCATATTTTTGCGACGCCAGCAGCCCCGCTACAATGTTTGCTCAGTGTGGCGTGTTGGCTTTATTTTTATTTGCCGTGTAAATGTAAATGGTTCCCCGAAGAATCAAAAATGTGTTCGTGTCATTGTCAATGCCATACAGCCGCAGAACACGTCATCGGGAAAAAGGAAAATGAGGGGAACAGAAAGAAAAAAACAAAACCAGACCAAAGCCAAACACCAAAGCCGAAAAACACACACACACACAATATCATGCATCCATGTTCACGGCTCACCTGACTGCAGCACCATGTGAAAATTTAATAAACCTATTAAAGAGGCGGAAAGTCGAAAGGAAAACGCGTGTGCATGCAAACGTTTTTCTGCCTTTTTTTTTATTGCCAGAATTATCGCAATCGCATCATTCCCTTTCATTTTCTCTGCATTTAACGGCACGTGTTCAGGTGAATTTTCCCATGTTTAATGTACGTCAATAGAGCGACGACATTTTTGGCTAAAAAGGTGGCTTGTGGCTGTTTGGCTGCTGTCGATGACATTCGCCGTTTGCCAGTTCCGTTTCATGAAGAGCCGAGTTTTCTTTCTTTCTTTCCCGACTCCCACATGCGATCTCTATAAATAGTCAGCTTGGGTTGTGGATGCTGCTGTAGCAGGCAGCAGTGCTTTCGTCCGCGTCGTCGTCTTCACTTTCAACAATTTCTTTCGACATTTACTGTGTGTGTTGGCCTGGTTTTCTCAGGCAGCTCGAAAAAATAAAAGTTAAGAGTGCTGCGGCGTCACCATCATTAAAAAAAAGAAACAAAGCTAGCAGGATATACACAAAAATAAGGAAAATCTGTACTTAAATAAAGGAATTTCATTTAATTTAAGAATTCAGTCCCACGTCATTATGAATTCTCATCTGTTTGGCCTTTAAAAAATTAAAATGCCAATTAATCGAAGAACTCTGAACCGTGCGAGCATTTCGTACGCGTTTATACGCCTCGCTCATTAGTCATACTTCAAATTCTATACGATATGCCATAATATATATATATCCAAAGTATGAGCATGAGGATGAGGCATGGAAAGCCATCGAAAAGTCGCATGTTCTGGCAGCGGTGCCAAAGAAAAAATAAAAACACACAGCAGAGCAGAAGCTATTCGTACAAAATTATCTTTTGCACGTTTTTCGCCTGTTTCTGCGGCCCAGCTAATAAATAATTTTTATAAAAATACATAATTGTATTTTTAGAAACGAAATTGTGTGCAAAAAGAGTGACAGAAATCGCATTACCAAAATTAGAAGTCAAGTTGATAAAAGCCCAAAGCAGACGGCAGACACAAATCGGGTGGAAAGGCAAAAAATAACACAAAAAGCAAAGCTCAGAAACAATAGCAACCGCTTTAAGCAAATGCGAACCGGTTGATACTGCTTCGGCTTGTTAACAATAAGGTGCAAAAAGGCACAAAAAAAAAGAGAGAAAAACACGAAATATGGCTCATTAAATTGTTGTTCAAAAAATACAGAGGCAGGTGTGTCTAAAAACTTTGTTTTTCTACCATTCTTTTTTCCGTACCCAACCATTATCAGGTTTTTGCACAATTTATGGGGGGTTATTCTAAGAGATAAGCGAGATAAGAAAGGTGTCTATATATAGAGAAGTAATTTAGGAGAGGCGCCTCAACTCTGGGTATGCTAATTATACACACACTCTCGGCGAGATACACACGGCAGCGTGTGTGTGCCCAGAGCGGAGAGGGTTTTCATGGGGTCAGGTCACGCGCTTTTCTTTGCCTTCAGAGGTGTCTCTCCCCGTTTCTCGATTCTCGATTCTCGCTTCTCGAAATCATCTCATATGCAGTTCTCATTTCGGTTTTTATATTTTTTTCGGCTGCTGCTGCACTTCTCAAATAAACATGGCGGCCACACAACCACCGCACATTCGAGGTTTTTTTCTTTTCTTTATTCTTTTTTTGAGTACACTTGTTCGAGGTCCTTAGGTAGCCAGAACAGAATGAAAATATCATGTGATTCCTCCGATTCCTTTGTTTGAAAAAAGAACAAAGGACTCGGTCTTCGGTATACATTTTTTGCATTTGAGTAAAAAGTAATTTTTCAGTAAAATATAATGACAAGTGACAAGTTCTCTATTTTGGTTTTTGCTGCAAACACTTTTTGACATTGAAACGCCACTAAAACGCGCGCAGCCTCACACGGCCAGCCAAAAAAGACGAAAAAATCAATAAAATTGCATCTAGAGACAAGGTAAACTTTGGGGATTGGGGCTTTTCTTTCTAGGCGGAGGTAGGAGGGATTTTTCCTAGTTATACATACTTTTGCATTGGGCACCATCACGTAGCAGGGGCTGTCGTAGCCCTTCTGCCAGATCTCGTAGAGCCAATTCTCTGGCTGGCGGAGCGACATTGTGCCCATCATATTTGGCTTTTGTGGATTTATTGGGTGATTTTCACGGGGTTTTATTCTGGTTGTTTCTCGGGGAGACTTTTTTCTCCGTCACTTTTCAGCACTTTTCAAGTATTTGAGTTTTGGGAATCACAGTTTAAGGTATAAAATGTAATTGAAAATTGATATTTCTTCTGTAATTCACTTCTTTTCTTTATCTTTTATTCTTTTTCAGTTTTTCTTCCCGTTTTTTTCGGGGCTTAGTGTATGTGTTTGTATGGCAAAAGTTCAGCAATAACTGAATTCGCTTTTCAGCTTTCTTGTGAGATTTACGAGACCGGCGCAGAGCTTTCAGCGATTTAGCGAGCTTTTCTCGATTTTTGTAATGGCTTTTAAACAACTTTTAGTCTTGCTTTTACACGAATTAATATAATTCACGACGAGAGCGAGCCTCTAATGGACTTTTTGTATAAAAATAATTGTTTTAGCTGAGTGTCTTGTATTTTTATTTTTTTCTCTAAATATTTTAAAATATATATTTTTTTTTAGAGCGATGTGGCGTTTAGCGAGCTGAACTGGCGACTCAACGTCTGCGTGCAATTAGCGTGGATTTTATATGAAATGGCAGAGAGTATCTCACGAATACTGATGGACAACCGACCAGTGCCAGATACACAAGAGAGAGGCGCTCGCTCCCGCATTGCGCACTTCCACTCAGCGAGAGAGAGAGCGAGTCGGCTCTCTCTTTGACTCAAAGGCGCTGCCATTTAATTCGGATTCGGTATCCGCGAGATACTCTCTCTCTGTTTGTTTTGACGCGAGTATTTCCCATCAATTTACACAAAGACTTTGACTATTTATTTGATCAGCGTACATACATATAAACGAATTCGAGCTGCTGCCGATTATTTGCCAAAATGTTTGACCGGTTTTTATTTTTTCTTTTAAATTTATAAAACAAAAAAAAAACCAAAAAACATATGTACTTCGGATTCGGTGTGGTTTTTTGCGACGCAAAAACTTTACGACACTTTTGTTTATCATCCGTTCTCGCCGCTCGCCTGGCCACTCTCTTTCGCTCTTTTATTTTTACTTGTATCTTTTTTGGTGGAACGTACGTTCTTGTAGATACTTTTCGCCACGCGGTGGTTTTCGATTACTTCGGCATTTCGTATTTATTTCTCCGGCTCTCTTTTCTGGAGGCAGGGGGTTGGCTTTTCCTCCCTTTTGCGCATTTGCCTTTATACCGCGAATCGAATTAAGTTGGGACAAGTTAAACAATCAACAAAATTCCATGATAAATTTGAAACTTTACACATTTATTGTGAAGAAGTTCAAAGGGTTTTCAGCTGAAAAGTTTTGCATTTCTGTCTTTGCAGCTTGAGAAATGCTGGTAGTTAAATATGAGACGGTTTTTACGCTTTAAAAGGCATTATTTCTTTTACAGAATTTTATTAAGAATTATTTTAGGTGGGTTTCTACAGAACAGGACTCGAAAATACACCTTAAATCAATATACCTATTTATTCCCATTTATTTATACCAGAATCTTCTCTAAAAATAATATATTAGCCTATATTTGACAACTTTATAATGTATTTTTATAAATATAACAAAAACTCTGGGCATGACACATCCATCCATCAATGATTCCGCTTTTGGCAATGACAAAATACTGCATAAAAAAATTCAAGGGCTTCCCAAAAGAGCGGAGAGAACCGAAGTAAAGCGAAGTGCGAGGAGGCAGAACATTTGCAAAACAAATCGAGCCGCAGAAAAAATGTAAAAAAATGTTATATGAACGGAACCGTATCGATTTCACGCGCATGTTGAAGGAAGCGTTTTCTGTCAATCTATACACGCCATATAGATTCCGATCTATATAGGAACGAACGAACAATAGGCCGGCGGCAGACGACAACAAATTGTTGAAAGAAGAAAATAAAACAAAATTAATGAAACAAACATCCGCGTTAAAAATTATAAAAGAAAACAAATACGGCAAAACAATAATTTAATAGCCGTAGTCGTTGAAAGAGAGAAACACAGCAATTAAATGCACATTTAAATAAACAAATTGCGAGCTGTAAAGTAATATGTGGCGGAAAGGAAGCAAAGTTACTTAATTGCTACGCAAACTGCGTAGATGGAACCGAGTTGGGATGGGGCTCTGGGTGGGGTCTATACTTGGGTGGGGTTTTCCGAGTGCTGAAGGAGAGTTTCGGAAGATGAGCGAGTGAGTTAAGTGTTCGGCGAAAAGCGGCAGCGGCTGTTGAATTATTTATACCGAGAACTCTCAAAAGGCTCTAATTGCCCTAATGGGAGAAATCAGTTCCGGATGTTTATAAATCAATTGCTTGGGCACTTTCTGAGGATTTAGATTCTATTTCTGCTGCGTACTATTATTAAATTCTATAAAAACAAACATATAACAAACATAAAAGTATTTAAACCCTTTAAATGGAGGGAATTTGAAGTTAAAACTGCCATAAATTAATATTGACAAGGTAAGGGTATTTTCATTACCTAAGAAAGGTACATATATAAAAATATTTGCTCTAGCTATCATATCACTATTCTTGAAGGTATTTTATTATTTTATAAAAATTAAGTACTCATTAAACTGTATTGGGAATCCCTATAAACTCTGCTTCATGCTAGTAATTTCAATTGTATTGTAATGATATCATTCATATCATATGAGGTAATAAATATTTGTTGACTTCCTATCCACTATTCATAAAAACAAATGTTGTTGATTCGGAAAACTTTTGAATGCGAAACCCCAAAAACTTTCCTCTATAAACGGCTGGCTTTTGTCGGTTCTAACAGCCTCTGTACACAGATTTTGCATGCACCCGTTGAATGTCCCGATATTTTGTACATGTTTGTGTGAGCAATATTCATTAAAATGCCACATATTGCATACAAATTCAAGCAAACAATAACAAAGCGCATTCTTTCTTTGTTTCTATATATGCGACGAGATTGTGTGCATTTTGAATCAACAAATGAAAATTTCCAAATCGTCGCCGCGTCTGGCAATCAATAAAAATGAAAAAAAAATCAAATGGAAAAGCAGGGAAACCGAGATAGAGCAGGCCGGCAACAATAACAAGTCCAAAATGTTTTGTAATAGCTTGACCACCAACCGCGGAAGGGTAGAAAAGGGGGCAACCCATTACCGACACCCCCACCCATTCATGCGCACTCATAACAAATTTGTAAACATGCGGAAAAGTTATAAAATATTTTAAAGTCCGAGACAAAAATAAAGTTAAATAAATAAAAGGAAAGGCGTGTGGAAAATTACAGCACTTCTGATGGAACAGTGAAAGACAGCTAAAGTGAATATATGAAAATAATTTTTAGCAATGATCAGAACTAATTTTTAATGGGAACATTCATTCTATCTCGTTCGCACCATCAGACGTGTTTCAAACCATGGATTGGGTATTCTACTGCAGCCTTCTTACTTGCTTTAACATAATTTATCTCTTTTTCCCAGATTAGTTTACTTTATCGAGCTTATGCTGTACCTATTGCTGATTTCGTTGTTGATTTTTGCACGCCCCCAACACGTGGATGTGTGTGGTGGGTTATGGTGGGTGTGGTGCTTGCTTTTTTGCTGTTAAACGGGGGAGGTGTAGTGTGTGGAGGGTGTGTGTTTACAAGTGTGTTGTCAACAGAGGTGACAGAATATCAGCCGCAAATAAGCTGATTCTGACGGAAAAAATTAACTATATATTCTTTAATCAGTAGTTATTGACTTGTTTACTTTAAACTTCTGTCTAGTTTTATTTAATAATCAATTTATTATATTTGCTTTCTTATTTACAATAAAATCATTTAGCTTTTTCCGCTAAAATTCCGTCAACACTGGCTGACTCTTCAGCCTTTTTCCCACCACATGCAACGCGCACAATTAATTCTGATTCATTTGGTGGCGCGTGTCTTAAATTTGAGATCAGTCAAGTTCCGTGTGTGGGAACATTTAGTGATTTAATTGCAGTTTTTTTGTTTTTTTAGTTTGACTGGACTTTGGGGCCAGGCTGAACGAGTTTTAATGGGTTTCCATAGGCCCGGCTACTGATAAGATAGGTTATCAAAGTGTAAAACCTACAGCAACCGCTTGACAGGTTGTCTAACTAACTCGCAGTCCTCGAAAAACAGAGCAATAAAAGCCTAAAGGGGGGGAAAAGGGGGTGTGGTAAATAAAGCCGGGCAAAGTGAGTCGTCGCGCAGTCTCCGGCATAATGCACAATCCATAACAAAGGTGGTAGCCCAAGGTGTTTGTCCGGGGGAAAAGGTGCGACAAGGTGTCTCAGTCTCAGTCTCAGACCCAGTGGAAATTTACAAGTGTTTTCCCCCAATCAGACGGCTGAGAAAAACGTTAGGAAGAGAGGGAGACCCTCTCAACGGGCAGTGGAAAAATATTGTTTATTATTTCAGATTTTAGGTAACCGATTTTCATATAACAAAAGAGAGAGTGACTGAGTTTTCAAGGGGTTGAGCGAGAGATCTCAAGAGGAGATGCTCAAGATCTGAATGGAAAATTTTATCAAACCGTTGGTTGAATGATTTTCAAAGGGCAGAGGTTGAAGGGTTTTAATTTTACTTCTTTGTTTAACTTTTAAATCCTCTTTTTCGCAAGGAATTCCCAGAAAATCTCAACAATTGCCTCGTTTCCTGTCCAAATCGTTATCGATTTGCATTCCAGATATTCTTTTTTCCCCTGAAAGGCTTTTTTCCGCCGTAAATGCAATTTATTGAGCTCGTTTAGAAATTTCACTTCTCTACTTTGGCCTATCGACATAAAAGGTTTTGATTAGTGATTTCCTTATATTGAGGAGACGCTTGCCTGCGCATATCTCCGTATCAGTATCTGAAAGATACAATTAGGCAATTACAACTGGCAGACGACGACTCTACTCAGCCGTACAAATTGATAAGAAAAGAGGTAACCCGTCCCCACCTAGTCCACGTGTCATCCCAGCGGATGAAAGTCAACGGAGACAAGCCAGACACGCGCCGTGGAAAAAGTATATAGGGAAAATATATATATCCCTGCCCTAGTTCGTATAAATCATTATAAATAAACTATATGTAGACATATTTCTGAACAAATCATTAGGCCTACGCAACGGCATAAATAGTGGGCGGAACATTTCTGGTTTATCTAAGAAGATCTCCGATAGGCTCTTTTTTTGGGGGGTAAACAAACCCAGATAGAGCATGGATTTCTGCAATATGTTTGTTCTATTTGCCTTTGGACGACACGCGAATCACGCAAGAGTTGAGTGGGATGAGCGCTGATAAGACAAAGTGTATTTAAAGATCTGTGTTCTCAACAGTTCAGCTAGACATTAAGGCTGATAAGGGGAACCGATCCGATCCATCAACAGATGAGATAGTGAGTGATAGTGAGTGGTTCGGTTTGGTTTCGGTTCAGATTTTGAACCGAGAATCTCGCCTGCATTTTTGTTGTTTTTGATTTGTGATTCGCTTTTAATGAATTTCAATTGTCGACCATTTAGCAGCCATACAGACACATACGTCAGCAACTGTGTAACAACAAAATATTGAACGAACAAAAATCAAAATAAACAAAGAAGTTCGCCTGCGTTGAGTTGAGTCTGCTTAGAACAAGTTTCGTTGGCGATTAGCCTGACTTTTGCCTGTGAATATTAGTATATATTTTTTGATAAGAACATTTTGAAGTTCCGTTTTGGTATAGATTTGATAAGAACCATCGTTGAGCGGCCAAGGGAAACACCTTGAAGCACCAGCAGTCCATTATATACACTTAGTTACTTGTTCACCATAACGGTCAAGCAGCTGCCTGTCAATATGTCCGTCCATCCATCAAACGGTTTCCCTTTTCTTTGGCTGTGACAAACATTTGTCTGGGACGCTATTTGGCACAGAAGCAAGGAAAATAAATACAAATATATATTCGATTTTAGGAAATTGCCAGCAGATGATCGACAGGTGTGGCGTGATCGCTAGAAATGGAAAATCAAATGGGGAAGAAACTGAGAACTGCAAACAGGGACAGGGCAGGCTAAGAGAAAATCAATATCAATACAGAAGCGTCCCAAATTTGGTCAAGGGAATACTTTGTATATATTCTATAAATATTTAAAATGCAGAAATGAATATTGGAAGGCTGCAAATATTGGCATTTGAAAAACCAACAGATAATCTATGGTTTTTGGTTCAAAAATTTCCTTTAATTGGTCTATTTAAATTATATTTTAGATGTGGTTTTTCTATAATTTTTCCGGAGACATTTTAAATGCCTTTAAATATTTAATAAGGCAAAATAAAGTCAAGATATAAAAGAACTAGGATCTGCTACCCTTTAAAGAGTTCTCCCTCTCTTAAACCCAGCAATTAACCTTTAAGATGGATCATAAAGTCACTCAATACATCAGTTCCTCCAAAAATACCCGCAACAGGTCATAAAACTTTGCGTGTTTTGGGCCACTCATCATCGGATGCGAAACTAATGCGTCAGTCAGAGCACGAAAATAAGCAAAAATAAAAGGCAAAATTGCAATTAAATCGTCAGACGTCGACGAGTGAGTGGCTGCTGCTGCAGTTTTGTGCGAGCCATTAAATCGTTTTATGACTCGCAGTACAGCCCACAGGTCGGTACTCGTCGTCACCCACTGCAGGTACTCTCAGGTGGTCCCGCCAGGAGGTACTCCCAGGTATGCCTCAGACATTAAACAACAGACATCTGGTAGGAGGCCCGGCCCGGCCCGGCCCGGCCCGATCTGCCCGCTAATTGCAATTGAATGCGCACGAATTTTGGTGTAAAGAGATATATGACCGCGGCACGTGTGGCTAATTAACTTTTCGGGGGCGATGTCAAGCATCGGAAAAGTGTCGCGACTTTTCAAGGTTTATTCGCTGCTGAACACAAAACGAAAAAAAGTCTAACATTACTTGGAAATCCTTTCTATATAAAAAAGATATATAGCTTATTTTCGCCGTTTATTTTTAAGTCAGTCGGTTGAATAGACTTTCTCATCTTGACCTGAATTTTTTCGATGTTGCTATTTTTTTTCGGATTGTGTTCTTTCTTCTGCTTGTGTTTATTTTTGTTTAATAATAAAAACTCATTGAATTTGCATTGAGCTTTGTTTTTGCCTCTCATCCTTGTGACCAATTCTTGTTCCAACTATAATTTAATTGAAAAACTTTTACTTGACAATTGGCGACAAGTTTTTGGGTTTTTTGGGTTAAGGACAGACACGCAAAAAAGCCATTTACTTGGAGGAAAAATCAGCCTAATTGAGAAATGTGTTGGAGGAACTACAAACAAGAAATGACAAATGTCTGCAATTTGTTTTCTAAAACTATAATTTATGATTTTAAATACCAAAGAATGGCATTAATATTTCCCCTTCTGCTTTCCCAGAACACTATTAACCTATCACATAAGTTTTGCTCGCAAATCAAAAGTTCTTCTATTTTTTCACCTCGTCCAAAGGGTCTTAAAAACTTGGTAAACAAATGAGCAGAACAAAGCGGAATCACGAAAAAAAAAAGCTACAAACAAAACAAAAACTGAAGAGCCCCACAATAACAACCATTAATGAAAAATTAAAACTCGAAAGCGAAAAAAAAGAAACAAAAAAATTCAGGCCCACAAATAATCATGAATTATTCAAGGCCAATCGAGGCGGTCACAATAGCACTATTTGATACAAGTCTCAGTGTGTGTGCGTATCGTTCGATTTGTGTGTTTACTATTTAGTGTGTTCTGTACCCCCGAAATGGGACCTCAAAGCTTTCGGCAAGATATAGTTCAGTTCCCCTTTAAAACTCGTCCATTTTCTGAGCAACAGTTTGCAAAATGTTATTCTTCCTCCTCAATCCTCTTTCATAACTTTTATTTCTTGCTTTTAGCATGCTCTTCAGGGATGATTTCACGCCGACTTCGGCCTTCCCAAAGTTCTTTTTGCCTGTTTTGTTTTTATCATGCTCTATTTGGATGATTTCCTTTGGGGTATAGACGAGCCTAATGCGAAATAGCTTAATTATTTTGTTTTGCTAACGAACGAGGAGAAACAGACCGAAATAGGAGCTATGCTGTGGTGTATGTGCTTTGCATCTATTTTTGGCAATTAGCTGTCAAAAAGTTCTATATCCATCCATCTCTCGCCCACTGTAACAAGAACTATTCAAATATGTCAACACACAATTCCCCCAAGTCAACTGTGGAATTTTTCCCTCACATTTTTACCCTTTTGTTTTGATTGGGAATTTATTCAATTTGTTGTGTGTGTGGAATAATTTCAACTGTCTCATAAGAATATACATACGCCTGAGTATATATATTGGACTGATGGACTTACGCCGACCGTAGTAGAACAACAAGAAATGCTGCCTTAATTTGATAAATTTTGTTTTGCTTTCGTTTTTGCTTACCTGCAAAGAGAAGAAGCAGAATAAAGAGTGTCAAAAATAGGTAAACAAAATTAATGCCGAATTTTTTCTTAGACAAATACATAAAACTGTCAGCGGTAAAATGAATTTCTAGGAATATATATCTAAGTATCTGCCTAGAAATATAGTAAATATGCGGCCCAAATATAAGATGATGCGGAATATTCTTTAGTTTTGAGACTTTATCGTTTTGTTTTTAATATTTTCATTGCAGACAGCTCATAAATTAATTTAAACATGACCATAAATTGGGTTAATTTGACGTAGGTATCGGAAAATCATTTAATTAAGAAAATTTTGCTTCAAATTGAACATATAGATTTATTAAAATCAGTTTAGAGTCGGTTATCAACCGGCTTTTCCCGGTAATAACCTCTGCAATGGATCCGTTCAGTTTCGGTTATTGGTCTTTAATAAACTAGTGATAACGAGTGAGAGAAAATCAATCTTAATTGTTCTTAAATATTATGTTTTTCATTCCTCTTCATTTCTCGTAAATATTTCCGAAAGAATTTTCTAAACGGAATTTTTCCCGTCATTTTTGCGCCAGACACATGAAAGACAAACAAATGTTTCTCAATCGGTCTTTAGTTGAGTTATAACGCGGAAGCTAAAGTCGCCACAGTTTTTATATATGGGGGTCTTAGCAAGCACACACAGACAGAAGAACACACGCAGGCAGCTCTCCTCTTTGATATATTTATTGGCTTTATGCTTTTGTAGAGACCGAGAGACCAGAGGCGGGGCAGCACACAAAAAAAGCCTAGTGCTAATATTTATTTGGAAAAGGTATCACTAATAAAACAGCCACACTAAAATATAAGTGTGAGGGCTCTATGGTAAATGGGCTGCTTGTCATGATTTTGAAGTGTTTTTCTCCACTAAATATCAGTATTCCGATTAATATCAACCTTTATATAGGCCTTACTCCCTGTGCATCCAAACTAGACAATTTTAGTGAGGAAAAACTTTCTGTGAGGGCTTAAAAGGGCCATTCCGCCGTTTGGTTGCTTCAAATGACATATTGGTGTCAATTAAAATGCAAAAGGCCCAGAAATAAACCAAAGACAAAGGCAGGGAATAAACAAACAAGGCGGCAAAAGCGAGCGACCGAAACCATATTAATCATCAATTGCAAAATCTGTTTTAAAATTTAACAAACAGACAGAGAGAGCGAGATCGCGAGCCAAACGCGTTTCGCGTTGGTGTTCGATCATGGCCAAATTTAAATCATATGTATGACAGAGAGCCAGGGCTGGGAAGGTAAGGTAGGTGTGTCTCGGCCAATTGCCAACGCGCACGCCACGCCACGCACACGCAGCGCGCATTTCATTTGTGCTTTTTTTTTTTCGCTTGTTTGTAGAGATCAGCTGCTGCGTCCAGTTCAGATCATTTGCAAGTTGTCGAACAGGTCGGTCTCCCCAAAAAACAAAAGCAAAAAATAAACACATGTCGCACCTCGAAGACTGAGATCGATTAACGCATGCATTTAAATCAGGCGATGGCGTAGCTGCTTACAATTAATTTAAGTCAGCGAATGCACTTGAAATTATGCTAAAACGGAGAAAAAATTAATTGGTTAACGTTTAGGCTGGCCGTAAAGTCATTTTTACATTTTTGGTGTCTGCTTTTGTTGGCAGTCCACAAAATGATTAACCCTCCGTTGTATACCTTTTCTAAAACCTTCGGTTGTACACCCGGGTCTGGCCAGACCCTTAGCCCTCCAGTATTATAACGGCCGTCCAGGTAGCTTCCTAAAATTTATTTATGCATATGAGGATTTAAAAGGATCCTAGAACAGGACGAAAAAGGATTTAAAAAATGAAGACGATTTAACCCTCCCGGTCTGAAAAGGTGTAACTTTTAAACTTTTTCGTCCTGTTCTAGGATCCTTTAAACTCATGCATAAATCGATAGAATTAAATTTAGGAAGCTACCTGGAGGTCGCTACCTATAATAAAATGTTAAATTACGTTCAAAGACAAAAATAGATTGGTTTTGGAAAGGGGAAAAAATAAAGAGAAATTATAGGGAAGTCCCTCTTGGTTGAATGTTAATTTCAAGATGTTTTGCCTATTAAAGTTGTGTAATTTTTGGCACCAAAGGCCATACGAAAACCTCCTAAATAAAATAAACAAATAAGATTCCTCTTTTCCTAAGGAGAGCAGCTTTTAATAAATATCTTCTATTTAAAAATATTTTCAAGCTGCCAAATTAAATCACTTTAATTTCGAAATAGCTCTAAATCCAAATCTAAAAGGCAAAAACCATTTAGCAATCCTTGACTCCGAGTAAACCCAGCGCTATCTGTGATCTCGTTCAACACTTTTATATCCCTGCTCCGAAATTCATTGGCAAATCTATCAGGTAGCCCACATACACTCGTTAACAACCCACAATTGAACAGCTTTAAACTTTGAAACTGGTTTGGTGATGTCACTAACCCAATTAGAAAGCAAGTACCGGCGGCCACAGCAACCCGTATCCAAATCCCACAAAATCAAACCCTGAGCCCGACAACAAATTGTTGCCATCAATTTGGCCAACAATTATAATAAATTACTGAAAATAAATAAAAGAATAACTGCAAAAGATTAAAAGCTTTAGCAAAAATACAAATTCATATTTATTTATAGCAGTTTTAGTCAATTTTCGTGAGGCTTTTTTTCGTATGGCAAAAATATTAATTAGGTCAGCAACTGTTTTTGTCATTTCTCAATATTATTTTCATTTTTTTCGGTTTTCAATATTCATGTTTTTTAGCAATTTTTTCGTGAATGAATAATTTGCCGAGCCGCACCGCTTGGCAACAAAATTGGAGAAACAGGCAGACATATATCGCAAAATCGAAATTGGCAAAAAATGGAAAAACTTTAGTTGTCAAGTACTGTTGTGTGTGTGACAGTCGGACAGTTGATTGACATATTTAGTTGTTGTGCAAAGTGGCACACGGACCATGGGCCAAAAAAAATATATAATTGTTCAACCCCGAGGGGAGAAATTGTTTCGGTTAAGAGCACGCCTTCTTTGGGACACACCTCCCACAAATATTTTCGAATAAAATTTAAAATCCGCCGCCAGTTCCAAAGGTCACGAAGGTCTAGGACAGAAGGCGGCTAAAGTTGAAAAACACTTGGCAAGGTTTCTTAATCTTTATATATTGTGCCAAGTTTCTGTTTACTTTTGATCACCTTTTGTGCTTTTTGCTTGATTTATCATCATCAGATCGCACGTTTGCAAATTAAAAGCGATTAAGAATACATTGAGCCTTATTTCTGCTTTACTTCCTGCATTAAACAAAAACGCTTTTTAATGATTTTTCTCGCGTGCTCGTGTCGGAGAACAAAGACGGAAGATATTGCCTAGAGTTCATCGTATATGGCACAAAGGTCAATATATCTAAGCCCGACTGGGGGATTAACCTAACGAACAATAATCGTTCAAATCGAACGGCTGTGCGCTTAATGCTATTAATTTTACTTCGTTTTTAATCACAAACCGAACCGAACCTGTTTGTGACGTTCACGAAACTTGTTTAATATTTAACACTGCCCAGAGAGAAATAAAAGCAAACATCGACTTCAGCGGCTGAAAGTGTTGTGAATTAGAAAATTATATTTTTTGGCAAACTCTGGGCATTTTTGTTGTGGTTCTAAAGTTCCGCATGAAGCAGGAAGCTGACTGTCAAAGCAGCGATGAGCAAAATGAATTGCCTTGTGACTAGCCTAATTAAATTTGATATTGAGCAAAATTGTTTGGCAGTAAAAACGTTTGCTAATTATATAGCGAATATATAAGAATATAAAATATGTGTAGCAGACAAACACGCACACCCCTATTTAATAACCAAATGTTCTCATATTTAGCAATGATAAACAGAAAATATAGTCTAAAAAGCCATGTGAAGTGGCCGACCCTTGGGAATTTGAAAATTGTTGGATAAACTGTGCACATGCACAGATATAGCTAATTCCCTTAAGTATGCAGATATAGCTATATTCCCTAATGGTTTATGGTTGTGTATTTTTTGTTTAATTTAATTTAAATTGAAGAGTTTAGGAGGCCTTTACAGTGCACTTTTCCCTGGCAGCCGAGGTCAGTTGAAATTTTAGCAAGAAGAGAGTTTAATTCAACACCACAGAGACAATTTTTCTCGATAATAATGGAGAATATTTGTATATTAATCCGCTTTTCTATAAATAATATGTTAGTACATTTCATGAAGAATTTAAAATATTTCCGCACGTACTCGAGACGATGGGCTTTCTATGTTTTCTTTAGGAAGAAGCAAAACATATTCTACTCTCCGAGGCCCTAGGAACATCAGGAGAAAAGAGACAGTCCCAACGAGGGCAGCTCCAAAGTTTGCTGCACTTTTCATTTGTATATTATGAAAATTGAGTGCGCTTGGCAACAGCAACTGCGCTTAGCTAGCAAACAAACAAACATAAATGAAAAGTCAACTGCACCGGGTCTAGTTGAGTGAGTGTTCAATGTGTATATAGTATATATAGACATGTATTGGCGATAAAACTGACCCACTTTTGGAGCCGCAATGCACGTACAAATAAACAACAAAAAAACACAGACGGGCAAACTCGAACGACAATTGCAACTTAAACTAAAGGCTATCTCGCATTCGGGCGTCTGGCTACGAAATGTTGAATGTCTGGTCTACGGCCCGGTCGGTCTCCGGAGTGTTTAGTTTGGATTTTAGAAGCGTCGCACCGGGGGGGGGGGAAAAAGAAACCCGTTTCAACCTAGCACAACAAGGCAAACGTTGTTGCAAGTGCAAACTCTCACACAAAAAGCCCGAACTTCACACCCAATCGCGACGCCGCCCACGGGAGGCAACCTTGAAGGTGAAAAACAAAGTTCGATTCGTGGAACTTTGCTCGCCTGCCCCTAACTCTAATTGCAGTAACAATTTCTCGGTAAATTGTGGCATTTGTGAGTCATTGGGGGGCAGCTAGCTGTGGGAGGAGGTTCGGGGGTTGAGCTCATCGCTGGTTTTTCAGAAAATATTAGCTCATTGCAGGGCTACCTTTCGGTGTGTGGTGGTAATAAACACGCTCCCCCCACTTTTCCCACGCTTGGCGTCTTGCATTTCACGCGAATTGAAAGTCGCCGACCTCGACGGAGTGGGAAGAAGCACAACAAAAGGCCAGAATCGGATTTCGTGGCGTTCTAAAGAAATCTCTTCTTGGGATTTCGTGTTAAACGTGGTCGTCCCCAGCATGTATTACAAAAGCGCCAGAGATCAACATCATCTGGGGCATTGTGATACTGCAACAGCAGCACGTTGTGACGCAATTTGATTCTGAATAGATGACGTCAGCAGTCGGTGGCTGTGACAAAGTTCAGTTGCATGACATTTAATGAGCTCTAGGGATGGTAATAAATATTTAAGGTCTGGATAATAACTTGATATTAAAAAAAAAATCGATTTTTGCCAGATTGGTTACCGATAACTATCGATATAAATTGAATAATCGAAGAAAATTCGATAACTTTAATCGATTCTGAGCGATAAACGCTAACAATCGACTTAATAATAATTAAAACCAAAATGGTCAACTAAATTATGCTTTTTGTCTTAGAATTAAATTATAATCGATATGTACAACTCAATATTCACTTAATATAATCCACTAATCAATATTTTCTACATATTTTCGAATCCTATACTTTGTATCTACACTAGATGCTTATCGAGTAATTTCAAAACAAAGTAATAAGGACAAGAGCCCAGGGACTGTAATCACCAGGCTATTTCAGGTCATCAGCGTCCTTTGTTCGATTTTTTCGTGCTTCGAGTCAGGGCACGAGACCATCGCCAGAGCTATGACTACTATAAACTATAGACCAGACCAGATCGACCGATAGACACGCAGCGCCAACGGCAGCCTTAGCGGCGGTGCCTCGTCTAATTAGTACTTAACTGGCTCGAACCGTTTGATTTGGGCTTGGGACAGAGTCACTGACTGACTGACTGACCGACCGACCAACTGACGATATAGTATCGATTCTGACGTCAATTGTTTGAAAATTGCGGTGCTCATTGTCAATGCAATTAGAGGTTCCGAGCGAATAGATCATGATACGACCAGAGGTGGAAAACGACGCCTTGCACTTACTTAAGCATTAGTTATCGATACTCTGACAGACATGGGAACCTTGAAGGAATCGCTTTGGACATATGTGAATTCGTGTAAGAGATCATGGGAAAGACCTAGCCAGGGCACGTGGCCAGCACACGCTTTTGTGTGCCAGAGAAGATAAACACCAGATAGAGCCAGAGTCTAAGGCCTATGTTTACCCATCCTGTAGCGGATTCTTGTGTATGTTATACAATCATCGTTATGTTATTCTTATCTACCGATTGTCTGGCTGTCTGGGAAGAGTAAATTATTTAATATTAATTCTTTTCTTCGAACTTGTTTTCCCACTCGATTCCATGCGGCTAGAGACTCCCCACACTTGCACAAATATCGAGTGGTAAAAACCCAACACAACCCGCTAGAGTCAATGTGTTTTTGATATATTTTTATCTTATCTGTCATGCTTTTTATGGTCTTGTTTATGGGTTCTGCACTTTGTTTTTCACAAAAAATGTTGAAAAATAAAGCCAGTCCAGTCCATCATTAAGAGCCGACGACTGGGGGCTCGACAAAAGCCAAGCCATTCGATCCTCACAGCGAGCGAAATAAGGCTCCATAAATGTCATTAAGTCATTAAGTTGTCTTAACATTTCGACTTCTCATCGTTATCTTGTTGTTTTTCACAACTTTTTCTTCGATTGTTTGGTTAGGAAATTTTCGGCTTTATGATTTGCAAAGTATAGAAAGGCGGTTGAGAAAAACAACACTTTTTATTGGGCTTTGTAAATATTTGCAGCGAGAAATGATAAATGGGGGAAGGGGTTTGAAGTAATAAATTAATTAGGAAAGGCATTCCTTTATTATAGATATATTGTGCGTGAAACCTTCATCGCATACCAATCCCCATAATCATAAATAATATTAAGAACCATCAAGGTTTTGCTTACATCTCTTACCTTGACTAGAGGCAAATAGTATTACTAAAGTCTAGTCTGGCTCTTTGGGCTGATAAGTATTATATGCCCTGCTGCCTGCCTTTATTGTTTGTGCCAGTTCAAATCAATTATTAAATATTAGTCTAACCTAAAAACCTTATCAACAGGCTCGGGAGTATGAAGCGAACGACCTAATCATAGGCGCCAAGTCTTCTATTGTTTATTTTCTTTATATTTTTCTGCCTCGAGTGGAATTTGTTTTCTTCATCGATTGAAATATAAAAAGGCAGAGAGAGATTAGCATAGAATTTGGAGCGTGTGAGTGGCTGTCATGTATTCCTTATATTGCGTTGATAATGCCAACTCTGCCGTCTTTGATCGCCTGTTCTAGGCCTTCTTATCATCGTCTCAAGGCGTAATCGTCAAATAAAACAGTGAAAAACAGTGACGTCACCCAGATCTTGTTGCCTTGATTGATAAGTGATAAAAAAGTAAATAAGAATGATTGTTTAAGGAAGCGAAAACCACACACTTCCGCCTACTGAAAGGGATGTGCCTCATTTATTATTTGTTTTGCTTTATTTTTATGTACTTTGCGGGCATTTGTGAAACAGGAAAAGACTGTCGGCTGTGGCGGTCATCTCGAAAAGAGACTGCTGCGAATAAATTACATTTTTATTTGACGCGCCTTTGTCTAAAAAAAAAGTCATCTCTTTCTCCGCCCATCGCAATGCTAACGTGACTCAAGTCAAACAAACCGCAATCCGCAGCCCGTAATCCGCAATATGTCTGAACATTTTCCCTACGTGACAACCGAACTGAATGGGTTTAAAAATATATATATATTGCGAAAAGAGATCAAAAACAGAGGAAGTGTCCTAAAATATGAATGATGTGCGACATCTGGCCGGGGTTAGAGAACTTTCTCGAGCCACCCGAATGCGGCCACACCTGGTGGAAAATGTAAAAGGAAATCATGACTTTAAGTGTCTAAAAAATGGTATCATGTTTTCAATTTTCGTAATTCTTAATAATTAAAAGATAATGAAAGGCGGAGCTTTGTCTGGCTGTGTCACAAACACAAAATTATGCCGCCCAAAGCCAATTCCATTTCGGTGATTGCGTGTTGAGTAATTATAATAATTATCACAATGCAAACACAATTCTTTTTACTTATACTTTTTTGCACATTTGTTGCCTTTATTTGCTCATGAATTTTCAAACAATTTATGGCTTTTTTGAAGTGTGGCCCAGAGATAAGCGCGAGCGAAAAAACAGTCTGCCATTTTGTAAACAAGACAAAAAGCCTGACAAGCCAGCGAGGAAGGGAGCTCATAAAAATATCACACACAGCCCCAAAGTCTCGTATAAAATTTTATATTATTTCTTTTCTTCTTCCCCCCCCATTCAAGGTCAAAAGCAACAATAATAAGAAAGGCACAGAAGTTAAACGCATAAATTCTGAGGGACAAACAAAAGTTAAGAAAATGCCTGCGGGGAAAATGCTCGTACTTTCACAACGCGAGAGAGAGGGAAAACGTTTCTAGGTGGCTAGAAAGGAATTCGAAAAAGAAAAAGAAGAGAATCGAAATGAAATGCGTTGGTTGGCCCAAAGAAAGTGGCGGCGAGAGCAATTCAGTTGACCCAAATGACCATTATGGGTGGCAGGCAAGCTCCCAGCTCCAAGCTGCTACTGCAAGTCCCACTGCAATTGCCACAGAAGCAGCGTCACTATCTCTCAATTGGTTTTCGTGGAAAAGGAAAAGTTGATTGACTTTAAATGAGGCAAAATCAAAAAGCATACAGCAGTAGCTGCCAGTTGCCACAACGATAAATGTGTCATCAAGTTCCGCTTGGAATTTTCTATTAGCTGCGTTATTTTGTATAATAGATAAATGATTAAGAAGGATTTATTGAAGATTATTGGCTCCTAGTTTGATTTTAATGGCCCTTCCCTGCTTTTAAAGGTAATTTCTTTAAAAGTTCTTATATACAGCAATTTTCTTATCAATCCTTGATTGCACAAACTTCAATAAAAAGTTTATTAGGGTTGGCAACAATCCGTTCTGAAAGCCATTAAAATTTGCTTTTCAGCCATCTAAAAGTCATTGAAACTTTTATTTTAGCCGATTACCGACTCGATAGCTTCGATTGCTCGATTAGATTTCAAGAGACACTTGAGAAGCAATTTGATTATTCGCCGTAAACCATGAATATCAATGCCTTTCCATTCAATAACTCTCGCCACAGTTCATTTCGGTTCATTGAAGAAGATACTCGAAGAAACCAATTGTCATCATCTTCTTGGGATCTTTCATTGTTTTGAGAGTCTTGTGTTGGGGCTTTAATTGGGTCTAAATATAGAATCCAGCCAGCCATTGAAATGCATGCCATCTCAGTGCGCAGCAAATACAATTCAATTGAACTAAATTTGTGCTTCATGTACATCAGCCGAGAATGAACGAGGAGGGCCACTTGATTGAATTGTATCTTTTTTCTGCGCATGGCGCCCCACTCGAGCGGTTTTTACTTCTTCTCGGTGCTATTTATGGATCTACAGAGACTTGAGACCTTGCCTTATCGAGATTAAGAACTGACCATCAAGAGTACGCAACTTTGGGTTCGAAAAACAACGTATTCTTTCACGGTCAAGAGTTCAAAAACGTTTGAGTGACGTCTTCTTGAGTTGTTCCTTTTTTTTTCGTTGATAAGAATTATTTTATGACAACTTTGGCCCATTATAAAGATTACGGATTTCATGTTTTTATTCGCATTCTTATCATTTTGGGATTGTGTACATATTTTATGACTGACGGTCTTATTTATAAATGTCTCTGATATAAAACAATTAGGAAGTGAAGCGTTGAACTTACCATTGCCTGTTCGATTTTGTTGTCAATCGCAACTGCACTTGTTCCAGATGCACTGCAATAAATTAATGGGAAATATAGGTATTAGTGGGTGTTGAATATTCAAAATATAAAAAGTACTCTAAACTTTGGACTCTTCGTCAAATGAAAAGTTGAAAGCCAAATAGCTAAGCCTCCAAAATCCACAATTTAATAGCCTCATCATCAACATCGCCAAACCGTCTCCCCATTTACCACTCAATTAAAAACAAATCATACAATCTTTATTATTTGCCATTTTCAAATGCCTCAAGACTTTTGGGCCCAGATGAAGCCAAAGGCCTTCAAATGGAAGTTATTTTTGGCCATCTGACCTTGCTGAGATGCCAGACGAAAATTGAGGTCAATATGACAATAAAACTTCCTCGACTTAAAGTTGGCAAAAAATAAAAAAAAAGCCCGATCACCGAATTAAACACGCAAATCTCCCCATCTAATTGCAATGCCAAATGAGCAATTAAACTGTCATAAGACCAAAGTGAAAGATGAATGGCACGGAAAGTCGTCAGACAGTCTTCAGTTTTATATTGAATTTAAGTCCGAAATAATGAATTTTATGCAACCAAGCGTGTTTTTAAATACTCCTCGACTGTATCAATCAAAAACAGTTTGGCATATTTCCTTAATTGCCGAGTAGTGCAGGCAAAAGTGCAAATTATAGCATTGTTCGATCGATCGATCGACCGATTGGCTTCAAATTATGCAACCATGGCGAAAACTAGAAAAAGCGCCCAACCAACAATAAAGCCAACAACCCAGCAATTTTCCAAGCCCCACAAGGTATTACATAAAGAAGTATGTGGTGTGCACAGTAAATACAAACTGGATTTTCGCCTTATGTTCTAAAATTCTGCTCGCTGGCTTATTCTGCAGCTTTTTTAGCGCTCACCTTGAGGTTAAATGAGATTCAAATGTTGCCGGTAAACCAAGTTGTTGCCGGTTTTTGCGACTGGCTTTTGACAGACCTTTCAAGAACGTTTTAAAAAGTTTAAAATGCTAGAAGATTGCTTGTTTCTTGCCGTTCTCCCAGTAACTCCATTTAATCATTATCTTTAATTCTTATAAACTACATTTTAAATTCGAACAATGAACTCTTTAGCAACCCACATATTTTCTTTCAGTTCAGAGCTTTGTATATGTATTTCTTTAAATCGATTTGGGGCTTTTTTCCTGTCTATCATTTATCAAACAATATGTGGGGTTCATTTTGTGGTTAATAAATTCTTGCCATACGCAATAATTTCTAATTATAGAAATGGCAAGATACTAATGGAGGAGTGTGTCATCATTAAATGGCTTACATGGATAGTTATGGATAGCAACAAATGTGTAACACGGGAGCAGTGAGTCAGTTCAAAAGGTTAGTCATAAGAGAGTTGCATAAAATAACGAAAATAATTGGATTCATTAGACTTTTTACAAAGAAATCTTATACAATCTTGGTATCTTGTGGGTGTAATTCTATAAAAACAAATATATTAAATGTGATATTTAACAACTTTCATTGTTAAATGATTTGTTTATCTTCAGTTATATTTAAGACGATTATTTTTTTGTTTACTACATCCACATTCCTCCCTTTTGGGAAAAAATACGACCACAATAATAAATACAATTCCACGATTAACACATCATCGTGCCTCTGCTGATGTTTTTGCATTTTAAATTGGAAAGAATATCATTTCGGCTGCATGAAAATGGCTTTGCAGTGTGCAAAATAATTAAAGTCAGTGGAAGTCTGGGGCTGAGCAATAAAGAATGAAAAGAGGGTTTCGTTTTTTAATGGGATCGGTCGTGGAAACTTCTGATTTACCCCCTGTGAGTCAGTCGACAAGGACGAAAGGCGAAAAGTTTCTTAACCTACGCGAGAGGAGTCAAGGGAACGCACAGAGTTTATGACTTTCTATATAATCTTGAAACGGCAGGAGAAGTCGGGGAAAAAAAGTAAAAGTATCGCCATTGCATCCAGACAGTTTGAGTGCAATGACTCATGTCGTGACTTTTGTTCTCTTTCTTTGGGCTATAGGCGCAAAAACAAAAGCCAGAGAAATAAAATAAAATGACATTATTCGCCAATGTCATTGCGGACAACGGTCAATGGCGTTTTTATTTAAACGGGCGGAGTTTTTTCGGGGGAAATCCGTTTTTTCGCCTGCCAAATTAACTTTAATTCATTCGATAATGATTATGTACAGAATTAAACAAATAACACACTGTATTAATTTGAGGTGAAAACAAATTACTAAGTCAACTGTTTTAAATGGAAATTCGGTTAATAGAGATGACATACTAAAGAACAAATATTTTGTAAAGGCATTAATTCTCTGTGCCTTAGATCAAAATACTCATAAAATCCCCACAGAACTAGGCAATTTTTCCCAGCTGGAGGCAGCATCATAATTAGAAAAAAGCTTCTTGTTTTCTTCGTTATCATCTCCCCAGGTGTTATCAGCATGTTACCACAACAACAAAAAATATAATTAGACGCCAGAAGAAACAAACAAAGTTTCTGAAAGCTCAAAGACGAAACGAACCAAAAATAAAGAAAAGCAATAATGAGCACCTAATATATGCAAGTGCGTAAGAAGGCACGCAATTAAAGCAAAAGCACCCAAAAAACAAAACAACACAAAAAGCAAAGAAAAAGAAGAAAAAGTGAGGGAAGAAAAGTGCAAAGTTTATTAAGGTTCAAGCGCCGACACCGAACGCCCAAAAAATAACCATGATGTCACTTATTTATTTACTTTTTCACCGCTGTGATGATGCTTTTGTCTTAATTTTTAGATTATTTATGCAAACTTTTGTATTATGCTTTTTCTCAGATTTTTGTTTACCTCGCACGATCTAGTTTTGGGTTTTATTTATCAAATCACGTGATAAAAGGTTTTATATTCTCCCAAAAAAATGTGTCACTGACAGTAAACAACAAGAAATTAATGCAAAGTAAACGAAAAATAACAATATAAGAAACGGTGGAAGATATACTCATATATGGTTGAGCTTTAATTTGTATATTTGAGCTTTTATTATTGATTTTACAATTCTTTAAAATTCAAGCTCTACGTTCCTTCCATTATTCATAGTTTAAAATATACAACAACCCCACAAATATATCATTATTTATGCTCTACGTAATCTGGAACTTGTTGATTATTTTTTTCGCTTCTTATTTCATTTTCTTTTTCAGACGGCGCCACCACGATCGTGCCAAGGCACTTGTTTTGACTGGCAATTGTAGAAAAGTCGAATTACAAGACGTCAATTGCCATGTAAACGACCCACCAACTCGTCGAAACCCAGGCGAATTGAAATTAATCGAATCCGATCTGTGAATGAAACTCTGGCCGATTGCCAGGTTAATCCCTTGATGCGTGTCGCTGCTCTTTGGCATTTTCTCCTACTGGCTATTTTCAGGATATTTTCAGCAGCTAATTTATTGTTTGTTGTGGGATTTTGCGCATTTCCGAAATTTTAAACTTGCGGATGTTGAAATGGGTTCGTCGATTCTCCCTAAAAACAAATGGCTCTTCGCAGCACTTTTTCTGCACGCTGACTCGGCAAAATCGAATACAATGCAGTGTAAAAACAGATATTGGGCATTGTTGTCAAGCGGTTTTGCTGATGTAAGCGAACCCACGGAAATTCGTAGTTCCAAGAGAACTTGGCATACATATTTATGCCACAACATCTTCCCCTCGAACGATGATTTCCCGTCCCATTTTGTGAAGTGTTTATTTGCATTCGACGAGGGCCTCAAGACCCGGGAACGTCGAGAGTGCGACGAATTCGGCATGAGAGTTCGTGGGGAACAGTAGTGTTTACGACTCCAGGAAGTTGGCAGGCAAAAACAAAACACGTCGTAAAAATTGTTTGGCAAAATAGAAAAAATAAACAGACAGAGGAACGGGAAGTCAATTGTTACAATGTTTTTGGGGGCAAGAATGAGAATGTTATGAAATTTAAAGGAATGAAAGAAAAAGTTCTGCATTTTTAAATATTTTATATAAAGTTCCCTAACCTCTAGAAAATAGTTTGTCCAATGCTAGGCAAGCGTATTATCTTCCCATATTTTGTTGTCTTTATTTTCATAGAAATATTAATAAAATGAAAATAGGAAACGTCTTCTTCATAAGTACCCTTCTCTCCAATTTGTGCTGCTTTCATCTATTGGATATATATTCTATATTCTTCCGCAAAAAACAAAGAAAGCTTTTCTACAAAGCAAACAAAGAGCAACAAAGCTCAACTATAAAAAATGAACTCATAAAAACTCAAGTCTCAATAATCAGAGAAATATATAAATAAAGAAAAACACAGGCATCATTTGGCCCTGACCTAATTAAATTCGAAATGATGAATATATGCGAATAAATACCTATATATAGAAAGGGTTCACAACACAAGTAAGCAGGCGCCTGCCTGGGTTAAAAATCGAGTCAAACAGAGAGTAAATTAAAGTCTTGTTCAAGTCCAAGACCGGTTCGTTTTACCGCCTTATTGTGGGAAGCCTTAAAGTGTCTGAAAAAGCCAACGGAAAGGCGGCGAAACCACCGAAGAAATGTCACCAACTTGGCAGGCTTCACAGCCGGAGGCGCGTGCTCCTCCTGCCCCCTTCCTTCTTGCCCGGATTCCCCGCATTCCCGTTCCAAGCTAATGCAACTTTTTAGCAACAAGTTGCCTAACTGGACGTAACGGACAAAAAACAAAATGAGGTCAGCGCAAAAAAATAGTATTTTATCCAACTAACGATGCGTTGGCCCGTTTTCCCGATGATGTAAGGCCCCCAAACACAGGAAGCGGGCAAGTAACCAGTCTTTGAACATATAATTCGATTATACGGTACCGATTTGACGTTAAAGCTATGGATATGACATGGGATATGTACAAGAAAATCAATAAGAGATAAGGCTTTATAGTTTCTTTGCAGAAAAGCAAATTTTTTTTGTAAATTTATGAAGGTATCTTCGATTTTGCTTACAGAACTTGACCAATAATTTTCACGATGTGAAGTTTCTTTATCTCAAGAGCCTATCCCAACTTTGACTACCTAACCAGATCAACCCTTTATAGAACTCTTATCGAACCCAAACTTCGTTTACCGATCTAATTGGTGCAGCAGGCGCCGCCGTCTTATCCAACCGATAAATATTATTGTGTGCATAAGAAAGCAACCGCAGACCATCTATATTTATTCTCGCTATATTCAACTTAGCACCTTGCAAGTCAATTTGCCATCGGATGTGGCGCGGTATTCGATAAAAAGAGCAGCAAGCCAAGCCAAGCATCTGGGTTGCCAGGCGATAATATATAATATGGCAGGCATTATGGATGTCTGGGTGTTCGCTAATTGGCATCCTAAGCGGGAGAATCACATCATCTGTCGAATCGGAAGTGTATATTGTTGGCATCTATTTATAGGCACCTTGTCAATTGTCGTTTGTCTGAAGTTTACTATTTCATTTATATTTTTTTAGCCAGTAGTTCACACTAATTTGCATAAATAAGCTTCCAACCAATTTGTAAGTTTACGATAAATAGACGAGCCTAAAATTAGTCAGCACCTTGGTTTCTGAATCATCAGGTTCAGTTTTCAGATTACATAAGATAAGAGCAAGTGTAAGATGGGGATTTTGCGAAAAGTATTCTGGAAAACAACACTCAAAATTATCTAAAAATGGAACTGAAAGATTTCCTCTCCCTGAAATAATTCCATTAAGATATCTCAGGTTGACAAGCTTAAATTACCTACTAACATCTGTAAAATTCCCATGGTTTAAGTCACTATCTACCTAGTGTATTAAAATAGCTTTTTACCATATAAACAGATCCATAAACTGTGCCACATATTAGCTTAACTTAACCAAACTCTCTCCGGTTAAAGCCAGACCGAAAACAATATAATCTCAAGAGATAACTGCGGTTTGTCAACAAATGTGTAAATAGCTGGCTACTGTTTTCTCCCAACACACTGAGAAGATCCCTTGCCAAATAGACTTTTATCATGGGATGACCTCCCCATCAGTTCGTTATCGACTTGGACAATAATCCCCATAACTTATCTAGCTAACCATTGTTTTTCCAAAGGCTATTGTCCTATACCTCTATTTTCTTTAATTTAAACCGTAAAATACGTATTGCAATAATAAATATTAATATTTAAAACTTGTATTCGATTAATTCCGATACACAGATAATCGCTCCCATCGCATACTCACTCGGGCAGAAAGTAATCGATATATTTCATAACGACTTCGCGAACGGGATCCTGCTGCTTGCCCGAAATACTTGGATACATATCGAAATCCATTTTAGCGCTGTTATTATTATTATTATTATTATTGCTGTTATTGCTGCCTGTTTCTGTTTTCATTATAGATATAACGGTAGTTGAATGCGATTCGTTTACCGTACTGATATTTGAGAGTTACAGTCTAAAAAGTCTTCAAAGCGATATGTTTTGGTTTTACTTGTTTTTGATTTGACAATTTTTTCTTAAATTTTTTGTTTGCAGAGGTTGCAGCTGCTGGGATTTTTTGTGTTTTGTTTTTTTTCTCACCGCTGCTGCTTCTTCTTATTAGATATACACACACGGTTGACTAGCTTCTGTGTGTGCAACAAACAACAGTTAATTGGGTTCTCTCTCTAATTTCCCCAGCCTCCCATGTAATGAGTTTCACTTGCAATTACACACAAACACACGTGCGCTTAAGGTGTGCTTTGTTTTTTAGGCCTTTCTGTGGGCTTTTTTTTATGTTTTCAACACTAAAAAACAAACAAAACAACAAACTGGGGAGCTCTTTTATTTGTGTGCTGAGAGAGGGGTTAAATGCGGTCTCTCTCTTACTCTCTTGCTGAATTCGTGTTCTTTTGGTTATTCAGCAACTCCGCCTCTCTCGTGCTCTCACTGTTTGATCTGTCGCTCTCTCTCTCTCACTGAGTGAAAATGTCAAAAATGCGCGCGAGACGTTTTTTCGCCTTTTTCTCTCGGGATTTTAATATTCATTTAAGTGCCTGGCGAACACTTTTGGCAATTGTTTGCCGTTTTTTGTAAACAAAATTTCTCTAGCTTTTGTTCCTTTTCGATTGAAACTTTTTCTCTTGCTCTTTCGCTCGCACACACGCACACGGATTGATACACTGACTCAAAAACAGAAAACGAACTTTTTTAAGGCGGCCCTCGCCTAAATCACACAATTTAACAATCGAGCAACGGAATAAAATAAAAGCCCAAGCGACAAAAGCGATGCAAAGTTTTAACTTTGGCTTCTAGGGGATTTTCGTGTTTGCATGGAAAGAGCTACTCAACATAACTGAAAATGTTGACGTCGTCGCCGCTGCTGTTGGACGCTGTCGCCGACGCAGTCGCTGGCTCTGCTGCAGAGAGCAAGAGAGCTGAACATGCAGCAGCAGCAAAAACAACAACATCGGGGATCCCAGGTTACAACAGCTTTTGGTGGTGGCTTTTTTGAAGTTTCGAAGTTGGGGGGAGAGTGCGCGAGAGAGCGAGAGTAGGTGAGTTGTTTTTGCATTACTGAAGTTGGCTGGCAAAAAATGCAGAGAGAGGAAGCTAAAGCAAAGCTTAGAAGCTAAAGTGAAGCTTGCAATTAGAGGACATTACATTAAGAATATGATGAAAAGGAATTGCAATACTAGTAGGTATTGATTTAAGCTAGCATTTAACGAACATTTTTTCTCTCTCACTTCATATAGTAATTTTAGATACAAGGTAAACAGCATATTCCTGCTGAATAAATAATTTGAAATTTAAAATATAATTAAAATTTAAAATAAGTCAGATTATTTTATTTTTTAATTTGCTTTACTAAGAACAATCCTTAATTCAGGCAATGGTTACAGGAGCTGCACCTTGTCAAGGTCTCCACTGTACCTGCCGAGTGTGATCTTTATTACGGTGGAAACCCTTTATCGAGAGCGATTCGATACGATATTCCCATGGCCGTTGCGCGTTCCACGTTTTCCGTTGGCTCGTGTTGAAAGCAAACAAAAACGCATGAAAAATAAACAAACAAGAGATATAAACACACAGAAAACATAGGGGGAAACAGGAAAAAAGGAAAAACAGACAAAAACACAGCAGACAAACGAATCTTGCATTAATTTATGAAGCGGAGAGCAGAGATACCAACTCCCGCTCTCTCTCACACACACACACACATGGAAGGTAAAAAAGCAATATGGCTGCTTTTCGAAAGCTTTTAGCTGAATTCCAGATACAGAGAGAAAGAGAAACCATACAACATTTTGTCAGCAGAAGAGAGCAAGAGAGCGCCAGACCCCGAGAGAGAGCCAGAGAGAGCGCGTGGTGTAACGGCAAAAGAACTTTTGAAATCCAGTGAAGCGATGCAGCGGCAGCAGCATCAGGCGACGAAAAGAGACAGCTAGAGAAGCGCTCTCTATGCCACTTGACTATGACAAGTTGCCACGTTGAAGGCTCAATAACCCGTGTGCTAACTGTATAATAGTAACCCACCATCGTCATTCCACCACTCCGCGGCGACTCCACCACAACCGCCCACCAAACCCACCATCCAGAACCGAGATTCGATTATTTTGCTCATGCTGTTGCTTTGCGGGATATGAACGATTTAAATATGTATATCGATGCGAGTCAGCTGATTTTTATTATGGTACACGGGGTGGCGATGACTGTGGGTGGTCCTTTCTTCGGGTACACAACGAAAATGTGCTTTATAATTCAGTGTTAAATATTTCCAGGTTCAGAAACTATTACTATGATTTATCGAAAGCCTATCTAGGGTAAGACAGCTAACTTGACTCGGATTAATCGATAGGCTTTTGTTAGAAAATTTTTACTTATCTGATTTCTCACTTAACTCCAGGATTGAGTAATAAATTACATTTATTTTAAACCAAACTCACCTGCAAAAAAAAAGAGAAATATACATTAATTAATTATGTCAAGTACAATTAAGCTTAATTTTAATTATCGCCTTGGATATCTATAAGCATAGCTATGTTATTTCCGCCTATTCACGCATTTCAAGACCTAGCTCTTCCGCAATTTTACTACACTTTTTGGTTGCCTTTTTTCTTATTTTACGACTTTTGCAACACCCCGACGAAAGCCAACGGATTTCGAAATCGCATCGAAATTGTTTGAGAAAATTGGTCTTGGTCACGCAATGGAAACCCAAGTGAAAGAAAATCGAAAAGAGAAAGAAATGTGCGTAACGATTGCGTTGTAAAAAGCTAAGTTTACAGAGAGAAATTAAGAGGAATGTAGGAGAAGTTAGCACGAGATGAACTAGTTTAATATGAAAAGATTAAAAAAAAATTATAATATAAAGCTTAAAGATATTTCCATTAAAGGGAAGAAGTTCCTAAAGTTATAAATAAATGTAAAAATTTCTCATTTCTTCGGTGTATCTCTTTTACTTCCTCTACATCTGCTGACCTGAATTGATCCCATTTACCTTGATTTCCTTAACCCCATTATTTGTGTTTAACAATCGCTGTTCCGCTTCGAAGGAAGCCACCACAAAGTAAAAATCTCGAAAATATGCAAATTACTTGGGTAAATTGTTTTTATTTTTTTTTCCACTTTTCGCACAGTCAAAAAAGCACAAATAAATGTCAGCAAAAGCGATATTTTGGTATTCATAGCTGGGCGACGACGACGAGCAGCGTGTGCCAATCCCCAACCGAAAATAATAAATATACATAGATACTACAAATGTAACAAAGTAATATCCATAAGATATACCGGGCCATCGCGCTAATGAGTGTTATTTGGCTGTGTGTGATTTTATTGGGCAGTAAACAGCTGGGCGGCTGTGAGTTTTTCGCACATAACAACATCAACAGCATAACATTGTGTGAATCGGAATCCGACCACGCCCCAACAATTAGCGAAGGTCCCCTCTGTTTTTCGAAAACCTCAAGAGATCCGATTCGATCTGCCAGTTGGCAACATGTTGCCAGCCGGATTTAGTTCGGTCGGCGGAAAACAACAATTGTGTAACATAAAACAGTGTCTAACTGTGAACATAAAGATAGATGGATATTTCCAGGCATTGTTTTGTTGTTGTTGTTGTTGTTATGAAACCCAAGACCCAACATACAACAACGAACAACCCAACATTTAATCGCTTGGCTTGAGGCGCCGCCGACTTGGCCGCATCTTTCTATACTCTTTTACGAGGTCTATTTATTATGTTTATTCGAATGTCTTGAAGATTTATTTGTACCCAAAAGACTTGACAATTTAATGAGATTTTTACTAATCTTAAAATGTTTATTTAAATATTATTGTTTAGGAGTTCGTTTCTGTATTTAAAAGTAATTAGTTTCAGGAATTAAATCATTTGAATTCTCAACCGGGTCCAGCTGCAACCCGTTAATAACCACCCTAAATGTTGAGGTTAATCATTCAACCATTAGAGTTAATAATAATAATCTTACAACGAAAAAAGAGAATTCAAATCTCGCTGTATAAATTCCCTTAATTTTCTGCAGCCAAAATCGTGAGCTTGGCTTCGCTTTTTTTTGTTACTTTCATTTTCAGCGTTTTTCCAGGCAATGGCAATTTAATGCCAGGCTGCAAGTCATTAGGTGGTGCCTGCACAACTCTAACCCGGCTCGAAGGTGCCCCCGCGACCCGAGTACGCTGAAAAGCGAAAGGCAGACTCACGTCAAGTTCAACCTTTGACCTCAGACATCTGCGGCTGAGCGAGGGCGGTGAGTGTTAAAAGCCCAACAAAAGCAGTTGAACACTGATTAACCACTCAAATGTTTCCCCTCTAATTTCCACTTGACATGTCAATCGCACATTAATTCGAGTTGAGTGTCAGTCGGCAGTCCATAAAAAAATATATATAATATTTTAGGCTGACACTGAGCGTTTGATTTGAAGAAGAAATAAAGAAATTAAAACCCATTCGTACAGGATTTTATAAAATTGCGCTGTAATTTCCTTTTTAAGTGGGTTTCGCTTAACTTCCTTGGGAAAAATTCCTACATCAAATTCCGTCACGCGTTTTAATTAAATTTGTATGCAAATCGCAGGCAAGCGGCTGCTCCTTTAATTTAAATTTAATAAGAGGCAAAAAGATGTTAAGGTTAACTCCGATGCGGTCTTTTGCCTTTCACTCACGCACTGCTGGCGACGACGCGTCGTCGTCGAGAGACGCAAATTGAAAAGATAAATAATGATGTTACTCATAAAAAGAAAAAATAATAATGATAAACAAGAAATTTAAGGGAGAAATCGGCTGTTGATATTTGCTGGATACTCTGTTAAAATATTTTTATAAAGATGTATACCTGAATATAAAAAATGTTTTTTATAATCTTACTTGGAGGCAGTTTCCTCGCTTGAAAAGTTCCTGGGGATTACTAAGGGTTACTAAGGATTTGGTAAATATCCCCATACCCTTTCCAACCTCTGTATTTATCCTCGAAATATCTTAATGACACTCGGCTGCGAGTGGAAACCAAATGTCCGATTAGCCAAACTCTTTCATCTTCGGAAAGTGCGTGAGCTGTGTGTGCACGGATATATCCAAATATAGACTCGAAGTATTCATAAATCTTTCAACAATTTGTTTGTTTGATGGTTGACGTCATGTGATGGCAGCGGCGGCGGCGTTCACTGAACATTGAAATGTTTGCACTCTGCGTATTTATCTTTTAATTGAGTCATAAAATCAACGCAGAGCCAAAAAGCGGGCCAGCGCACAGCCGAAAGATGAAAAGTGGAAATATTTACAGTCAAAATACGATCAGTTGTGGCAATAAGCAAAGATAAGTAAAGTGACGTCAAGAAACAGGAATAAACCATAAAGTGAACTCTTTGGAAGGTGGGTAAACCTAACCAAGCTGCAAGGTTGTGGTCACACCTCCCCTAAGTGGATTGATTTTCGATTTATATTTCAGACAGCCTGGCGACCGTGGTAGACCCTAATATGCATCATCGTCATATCGCCACAGACATCGGAGCTCGTGGCAAATGTTTTAGCGTTATTAAATCTATCTAGTATTTATGACTTGCCGGCTAGCGTAACTTAACCGCAGTCGCGTAAACAAATCGCCAGCCAAGAAACACGTACAACTAGCCCCTCTATGCATTATAGTTTGTATACGTATAGTTTTTATATACCCATTACCATATAGCACTATCGCTTGACCGACCGCCGTCGACTATCATTCATGTTTCACGTGCTAATCTTGTAAGTGGCGCGGGGAACTATGGAAATGGAAATGGAAACGTGTTTGTGCAATCAAATCAATCCCAAGTTGAGACCCATGATAATGCCAGACACAGCCATAGATTACTGATTGGGAATTATCAATTTAAAGTTCTTTCTATTCCTTGTTATTTTTGCAATGAATAATTATATTCTTTGTTTGCTCAGGCGTCAACCTGCTTCTCAGACATGGTAACCAGTCTTTGAGCCAAGCTTCCTAGTTTTAACTAGGATATAACTTGTATTTGTTGGGAATAATATTTACCTACATTAAATTGTTATTAATCTTCTTTGGAAAATATTCTTTGTTAATTGATTCAAAAACTGTTTCTCAACCATCGTCTGGGATCGATAACCTTTTTCCCCATTTTATTCCCATTGATATTGAACTCAATAATTCATTTCTATGGCCGGGTAAATATTTTCATTATCTGTGCAAATATCGGTCTCTTTGATTTGGGGTAAAACAACAAATTCAGGGGAAAATATTTACGTTAAAAGCAGGTTCATAACCTTTTCCTACTTTTCATTTGGCTTCAATTATTTTGCACAGAGTTTACGGTCTTAAGAACTTTTTTAATTTTATATATAAAGCAAAAAACGTAAATAAACTGAAGTTTAATCAGAAAAATTGTAAGAAGGCAAGTTTATAATGAAAATTGTTTCTTCAATGAAAATTTCACCTCGATGAATGTAATTACTAGTTCTTAATAAGGTCTTTGGTTCATGAGAACTTACAATTTGCCATTTTATAATCGAAAATACGTTTAAGAATTCCTTTCATATTTAATTTAACACATTTCTTCATCATTGCAGAAATCCGGCAATCCATTCACAAAAACATTTGGCAATATTCTTAAAATAAACATGTTATGACCCATAATGCTGCACTGTTCAACATTTACAAATCCTCACTTAATGCCTACTCGTAATGGATTTTATACATTTCATGAATGCAAGCAAGACGTGGCCACAATAATTGATTCACAGCTGAAGAAATCTCTCAATTAAAATTCACAAATAATTTACACCACCATGTTTTCCCCCTTAATGTCTTACAGCCACGAAATCTTTTGGCGAAAACAAAAATCCATTTCACACACTCACAGGTAAACAACTTTTTAGCGGCTGAACACCTGAAGAAAAATACGCGGCCATGCGAAAACACTTTTCATGGTCAATCTAATTTGCATGTGCGTTACTCTGAACACACATATATATATAGCAAAAGGTGTATGTATATGGTATATCGGGAGAGAGATCTGAAGACAACACACATGTGTAGGCCAGATAAATATTTTCTGCTTTTTCAGCCTAATAAATTCAAACAAAAATGGTGAAAAAAGGTGGGATAAGGTATTAATTTGGCCAGGCAAATAAATGTGAAATAATATTTTAAGAAATCCCATTAATTCTAAATTCCTTACAGCCTTTGACCTTGAGCAACATGTGTAATCTTTATGTTTTTTTCCCTTGAACCGAGGCAAACAGATGGCTCTCTATGGAAATTCAATTCGGTGGCGCCTCTTTCACCTTGAAGTGAACAATTTTAATTGTGTTCCTCCTGGCGCAGCCTATCTATAAGGTTCGAAGATTTATGCCACCCCCTGCTGTTATTGTTTATATCTTGGCAGCATTTTATTGTTTATATTCCTTTCCTCTTTCCTTTTCGTAAGCTTGTTCGTGTTGAGCGAAAATTTATTGAACATTATTTATTCACCTTTCACACGTTTGTAGAACGCACAGAAGATTAATTATTTTGTATACTGTCTTTTTTTGCATTTTGCATTTCGTTTTTGTTTCATTTATCATGATTTGACATTGGTTTAATGTCAAGGTTAATGCAATATTGCTATTTAGGTAGTGCTTTGTTCGATTTGTGGGCTGAAAGCTTTCGCCTGCAAATAATAATTCAAGTTCACTGCTAATATTTGGTAGGATTAAGGAATCAAGTTTTTTTTTTGTTTTCTAAGCTCAACTTTTTCTTTAAACTTTGTAAATCTTTTTATATTAAGTTCAATACTTTATTTTCTGCCACAAAAGCTTCACCTTAAATGTATTTTCTATACTATTCTATTCAGTAAGGGAGAAATTTGACCACCCCTCAATTGGACATAAATAGATAAACCAACCCAATCGATATCGCGTTATAAATAAGTTATTTCGATTACCGCCCGATAAGCTGCACAAGAAACCTCCTCCTGAAACGACGAAAGCTCTTCCCTCGCTTTTTTTTACCAAGCACAAAAAAAATCAAAGAACAGAACATGTGTTGCCGCTTTCACGCCGCTTTTCCACTTGAAAAAACTGTCGCACTTTTCTCCACTTTTGCCGCACGCTCGCTGGCTGCCATACATCACAGTTATAAGCGCTGATGGGCACGAAAAGGTCAAAGGTCGCGCCCCGACCTTTTGAGGTGCATTTACCTTTTCACAGTCGTTGACACAAAAAAGACACAAAAACTCTAGTTTTTTTGTGTTTTGTCTTTGTCGAGCAGTGGGCGTGGCACAAGCTCTCTTGCCTCTCGTTATTATTATAGTTGAAGTTCTTAGTTCGTCTGTCTAGGCCTTTCAAGATTTCTGAATGCTTCTTTGTTGTTGTCTCCGAGTTCAAGGCAGTTCATTGATAAAACGAAAAAGAAGAAGTAATTTCGCCTAATTACAGCGCATTGTTCAGTTGTAGGCGTTGGTAGTTGAACTAAAAAAGAGTTGAGGGGGGGCCACTAAAGGTGAAGCAAGAAAAGACAAATTGGAATTGCGCGTGGCGCAAGTTAAAGGGTAGCAGGGGAAGTGAAAAAGTTGGTTTACTAAGGACTTGAGGCTAATGATATCTGGTCTGAAGTCGAAATACTCATAGCCCTTAATAGATATTCCAGATGATGTCATAAGTACAGACTAAGAAGAATAAGTTAGCTTAATACCTTATAATGGCTATGGAAAAAGCGTAGAACCAGTAGCTTTGAGTTAATAATCTCTTTCTCTCCGTCCTGGTTGGTTTCTGTTAACGGGCTCTTAGCTTTATGTTCGCTGCCCAACCCTGTTCTACATTTTTTAATTACTTGTGATGAGTAACTCACCTACAAAAGGTAAAAACAACAATGTCTTACCAAAGAATTTAAATGTAAGCCCTGCTTAGAAAAATATTATCTAACTTTAATCTCGAGTTTTCCAAGCTAAGAATAATGAACATTTAAGTATATCTTTCCCAATGGTATTAAATAACAATTGAATTTATAAACGCAAGATGAAAAAGCCTTGAGCTAATTAACAACTCACGATTTCTTTCTTATCAACATTTCCACACTTACGCTTTTTAAAGAGATAACACCCGAGATTCTAAGGGCAGCAAAACAAAGAAATAAAGAAAAGTCTGAGCGAAATTTGCGTCAGAATAGGTGGAAAGTTAATCGTTTTTAATGTCATTAAAGATGAATAATTGCTGAGACAGCTTAAAAATAGACAATGACGTCATGACGAAATATTAAATGCATTTAATAGCAACATGTGGGCAGTGACCAATAATTCAATCTGTTTAATCTTTATAATGGCTTTTGGCAAACTTATAAATAACAAATAAAAAATCAAAAGCAAAGCCTATATAAGTACTTAACTCGGAGATTTAATCTTGGTAGTGCCATTATTTAAAATAATGAGATAGTTATTTAATTTTAACATAAACCCTTAATCCCAAATGTTGAAAATTCTATAGAACTTCTATAAAGAAAGTAATAAGACCTTTTTTTTTCAATAAAGCAAAGCTAACACAAGAACACGTATTCTTCTCCGACTATTAGCCATAAAAGAATACTTACAATCGCAAATTGAAGGATTATTTAATCGCCAAGCTTTACAATCCAGTCATTAACCCATCTTATAAACCGTTAGGCCATAAAGATGATGTGACATCCGGTTGGAAAAAGCTTAAAACAATTTGCCACTATATACGGGGCCCTATAAAGCGCATTTTGCAATGTGCAATTAGAAATGCAGTGAGCGATGAATGCGATAAACGGTCAAACAAATGAAATTCTCTGTTTGCCAATGAAGGGGGTAAAAGAGGTTGCAAAGGGGCATGCACATGTGCGCGCGTGGCTGTTAAAATAAACAAAAGCCACCCGCAATCGGGGAAAAAAAAATAGGAGGAATCGAGCAACGGGCGAGGAGGGCACAGAAAGTAATTTATAAAAAGCAGCACTAAAGGTGGGAAGATAGGAGGATATATAAAATGCAACGATTTTGCCTCTATTGCTGTTTCCACTCAATTTGATTTTATTTTAATTGATTTTTCTGCAAGGTTTCAGTGAACATTTAGACCTGTTTTGGTTTTTAAATATTCTTTACTTTAAATAAGCTTTTTGTAAATTTAATTAAATATTCTAGTACGGAATTAACCAACTTTGACTAACTTCTATCGTGCAAGCTTCACATATATTCCCCGCTTTTGCCATCACTTTCTATATATAACTGATTCTTGAAGCTTCTCATGCATATTTATAAGATTAGGCCATTTGCAGGGTCTGGAAAAACTGGCATTATTTTACCCTAGGCATACATCTCATAACTTAGGCCTGGTCATTTCCATTAGAAATTTAAATACAGGCATGCCAGAGATTTTTGCATACTTGAAGGTCTTAAAAGGTCATTACAGAGAGCGTAAAAACTCAGAATAGAAAAAAAAAATCCTAATAATAATACTTGTTATTAGAATTATAAACCATCTTTATACATATCTAGCAATTATAACATTTCCTAATAGAGATATGGTGCGACGCTAAAAAGTATGCAATACTTTTTAGAAACTAAGACCCGATATTCTATGGTCGGGATACCCAAGTATTTAATACCCCTTACATTCTGTAATTAATACAAAGTAATCAAAGTAAGTCAAGTTTTTTTGCACTCCCACACTTCAACTCTATCGCCATTAAGTGGGGCATTAGTAAATCCCAGTTGGCTTTATCAAAGAAAGTTATACTAGAGAATGGAAAGGCAGAAACTGCAACTTACTTATCGACTTCGGTGCTGAACATTCGCACCATGTGACGTTGCAGATACTGGGGCACGGACTGCGGCGAGGCTGGCGGCGTCTGATAGGGATTCATCATGGCCTCATCGTCGTCAAAGTAACCCGACGAGGTGGAGGATGTGGTGCGCGGATATTTCAACATTTTCTCCCGCCTAATTTGTGGGCTTTTCCTCTAGATTTTAATAGATTTACTGCCTTTTAATTTGATGTTTGGTTTTAAAAGTAAATATTTACTTTGGCACTTTTGGGCTTATTTATTTTTTGGCTTTCAATTTATTAGCGCTTTTCCACGACTTGTTTATTTCTTTCCTTGTTTTCTTATTTTGTGGTATTTGCTTTTGTTAAACGCTGTTATATAAAAACACACAGAGGCCGCAAAAATATTTTGCACTTAATTATTATTCAATCGGGCGAAGAAAGGAGAGACAGCCAAACAAATTGTGTAGCCGGTCGAACGACAACTAAAAACAAAAATTGCTTTGGATTTTCGAATTTTGCATTGAAGAGCGCGAGTCACCGAGAGAAACTGAGAGAAACATGCACTTCAGCTTGGACAACAACAACACCACACACACAGCTCTCGATACGTTGGCCAATTGTATTTATAATTTTATTTATATATATTTTTGTTTTTTTTTTTGCATACATTGTTGTTATTTCAGTATGTCTCCTCTCTGATAAATTGTTAAGCGCTGTCTGGAACTGGTTGCGCGTGCCAAATAGCAAAAACTAATATATGAGCGAGCGGAAATCCAAGGGAAACAACGCGCGGAGTGGAGCACCGGGAGAGAACTGAACTCCGCGGCGGCTCCTGGCGGCAATTAATCAAGAAGAAGTCTTGACTAAAAATAAATATTAACCAATTAAATTTATCAGCCAAGATACCCGCGCACAGCAGCCGCACGCGCTCTCTAAATAGGAGGAGGTGTAGGTACAAAGTATGAATCGCAGAATCGCATGTTTGCCTAGCCGAAAGAGCTTCTCAGATATGAAAGGAATTTCTGTTTATGAAAATGTCAAAACGTGATTTTTTGATCATATTTGAAACGAGCTGGGGGTCGGTATGTAAAGCTTAACTGTTTGTGGAATATATAAAATAGTAGGGGGTAGTTTTTAAACTTGATTCATCATTTTGAATTATTAGAAATAAAAGTTTTAATAATTCCGTCTAGATTTTAACCATTTTTTCTGGTTTATAAGTAAAGAAGACTTTAAAATTTAATTCCTAAATTCATTGAAATTTTAGAAACATTCCTGTGACACAAATTTATATTTATTTTACATATTTTCTTCACTTTTGAACCGAGTTTGCAAACTCCACTTTCCACTATTAAAACCATTTAAATTTTACAGAATTTTATAACTTAAATTCATCCAAGAGTACCCTTCCATCTACATTGAGATATTAAAACAAATTAATCGACGATCGCCCACCAAGAAAACTGAATGTAAAAAGGCAGAAGGAAAAACTTTTTGTGAGCCACCTAAAAACGTATTTCATGTATTTTGTTTTTGCGTTTTTCCCTCATTTTGTTTTGCGCTTTGCTGGCGGCTTATTTTTAGACTCGAATTCGATTTAGATAAATTGTGCGTGCGATCGTTCGGCCCGAGTACATAGATAGATTTGTATCTGCCGCCAGTATATACAGATAGACTTATTGGGAGGCCCCAAAGATTCGGCGATAAATAAGCAAAGAAGAATTCCCAATCAGTCAGTAACAAGGTCAGGGTACAGAGAGACAACCGAAAAAAATAAAAACGGCAGCAACAATTAACGCACGTCATCGGTCGTCGCGTATCCGATGGATACCAAGATATAGAGAGCTGCTACTACTTCTGTGGCGAGCATTCAACTTAAATCCAATGCAAATTGTTTAAACAAATACTATTCGTTTGGGCACACAAGAGTTTTTTTTACTTTTCTCTGAGGAGGGATTTCGGTTTCGTGTTTGTTTAGTAATTTTCGGTGGCTACAAGTTTATTTTTTGCTCGCGTTTTGCGTCTCACACCGGCGACAAGTTTTTGTTTACTGAATTCGAACCAAAAACCGATTTTTACACAAAATCCAAAAACGACCAGCAGCGGTTGGCGGTGGCTGTGCGCTCCGTCGGCGGCAGCAATAAAATTATTTTCAAAAATACATTTTTTCTGCGTTTCTCCTCTCTTTAGTTTGGCTGAATTGGGAAGACAGCAGCGACGCTGACGCTGACGACGACGACAGCGCCGAATAATAGGCGAGAAACAAAATTTACACACACGACCGGAGCCGAAGGTATTTTTTCAGTTTTTTTTTTTTTGGTGGAGCAAACGAGCACCGACGACGTTGAACGATAACAAAAAAAAGGCCTGGACAAGCGAAAAACAGAGTAGATTACATCAAAGCTCTGTCGAGGGCTGCCTCTTATACTAAGAATCCTATCTAATCGCAGTCTCTGATAATTAGCATTGAGTGATAGGTGGCCAGGCCCGCTCCATAGAAATATATAGAGAGAACTGAAAGCAAGGTTCGTTGAGATATAGAGAGAGAATAGCAGTGGGATTTGTAGAGGATTTGGCTCCGAAGACTAGGGGAAAAAATAATACGAATAATCGGATGATTGAAAGGCAATCATCATCAATTATATCGTTGGCAGCCAGTCTGATGGCGATTGGTTTTTGCTTTTGGTTTTTTTTATTAAAAAAGTACTCGAAATTCTTGTTCAGTCATTCAATGTTTAATAAACAAAGGAAGTTGAGCATTTTAGAAACTGCATACTAATAATTACTACTATTTAGGGTTTAATAAAAGGACAACGGAAGTCCTTATAGAGAAATTTCTATAGATTTTTAACAGCTTTGCCAGTTGTTATTTATTTGTTTTGTTAATTATTTGTATTTATTGTAAAAACTCTGACTTCGAATCTAATAATATTTAATTAAAACCTTTTCAAGTGCTTGGAAATTTTCCAATTCCCTGTTATTCTTTAAAAGACCAGCCGCTATCTTGATCTTATCGACCAGTCAAGGAAAGGGTCTTTAAGGGCTTATGAACTTCAAAATCCCGCTTAAATATTCAATATGTAAATGAAAATGATAAGAAACGTAAGTCCCAAGTCAAAGGCTTACTAAAATGAACAAAGAAAAGCTGATATCAAAAGTAATACCGCTGCAATAAGTGATCAGACAGAACCTTAATATAGCTTTTTCAAATATAGACAAACTTGAGATGGAAAAACCAACTTATTAGCTGAGATATTCATTCAAAAATTACAATAGTTTACAATAACTCTTATAACCCACAATCAAACCACTCAGACATTACTACCACCCCAATGCGTCAACTCCCCACTGACGTCACTCTGAACAAATAACGACTACCACCAACCAAATGACAGGAAAAGCGTGTGCACTCTGATTATAAGCCACTCGACTAATGAACTCTAGTTGAATAAATATGAAAATGCGAAAAATCAAAGTAAATACCACAAAGTTAATCAACAAATAAAACCTGGCACATGTCATCGACTTATCGAAGGTTCTTTTGTGATCATCTGACTGCGGGTGTCGAACGAAATAACACACTAATTAAAGGGAAATTATGAATCGAGAAATGAAATTAGATTTCATAAGCGGTAAATTGCAGGGAAGAAAAATCAAGAAAACCCGAGGAAAGACAAGAAATTGCGACAAGTGTCGAGTTAGCGTGAAATTTATAACCAACCAACAGGCCGCGCCTGAGTGAAAGAAAATGCCAGATGAAAAGAGGAAAAGCAAGGCAGCAAACGTTTCAGTTTTGCTTTCTGATTTAAGCAAATTACAGCAGCTGGCCACCTGCGCGTATACGTAATGTGAATTTATTGGCTCATTAGAGTTGAGCGCAAATGTAAAGCGGCAAAAATAGTTTGTAGCAAAAGCGAATTTATGCTTGGCATATTTTTTCTGCACCGCTTTTGCCCCCCCTGAAACATCACCCACCACTTATCGAAGATCGCTGCGTCCATATCTCTGGGTATATATAGGGGGTAAACAGACGTAAACACTTCTAATTGACGTTTAATTGCAAATTTTTGTGGACAAGTCATTGCGAAGGGGCAGCTGTCAGATCGAGTCTTATCTGGCCTGCGATAATCTATATGGCCGAAAGCCTATAGTAAAAATGGGCTGATAAGCTCGGAATGTTGGACATAGCTTAGTCATTTGATATATTTAGACAATTAGTCAGTGCGTGTTTGGTTCCGGATACAGGAAATCCTTTCCAATATTTTGCAAAATAATTTACTGCCAAGATTTCCAAATAAAGATTAATTTTTAATCAATTGTTATACAACTTTTGTTATAAAAAATATTCTACAGACTTGTTAATACCGACAAAGCTGACCCTTTGATTTTGTTACCTTTTCTCATTAATATTAAACACAGAATAAATGTTTAGTTCAAAAAAAAATTCCTTTCAGCTTAACCATTTGAAAAAATATAATAAATATAGCTTTAAGTGACTTTAGTTCACCCTTTTTTCGCCAATCGATGTGGTTAACCAGGTGTTGCAGTCACGTTCCTCTGACTTCTACTGTTTTTACAGCACTTACATCGACACAGAGTCAATATTTGAGCTGGCGTTTTTTGTTGTTTTTTAATTAACAGTCAATATTCCGAACACAGAGTCTTTAACTCTGAAGTTCTTATGGAACCATATCAAGTTGTGCAAACACTTAAATACCCCGCAAGACAGACTGACAGGAAACCTGAAGGGTTTAGTGGCGGGGATTACTAACTAGGAGTTGATGAAGTCAACGTGAGGAGGATGGGTCAATAAATTGCGGTTGTAGGGAAAATATTTGTAGTTGGATACGATAAGGAAGCTAACAAGTTGGTAAATAAAGGGAAGACATGGAGATATCTTGTTATTAAATACTACTGGGATATCTTCACATATTAAAAATTAATTCAATTAAAGAAATTCGTATTTTTAAAGGGAAATAAGAGGAGAAACATTTAAAACCATGGATAAATTCATCTAACAACAAATTATTCTCACTACAAATAGCTATCAATCTTTTTATAGCAACCCTCGTTAGAATTATTAATCGGTTCACGTTTCTATGCTTAATTATCTGCTACAATTATCCCAGCCCCATTTAACTTACTGACATTGGTGGCAACTAGTTGGAAATGGAAACGCTTACCTGCAAAGAAAATGCAAAAATAAATATCAATTAATTAATTGTAATCCAACTTCCAATCAATTTCAAGTACTTATGCCTAGGTAAATAATTAACTTTAAACTGATTGAAAGCGCGCTGTCAATTTGAAATTCGAAAACGACGACGCAATAGCAACAATGAAGATGAAAATAAAATAAATCACTACGAGCTGAAAGCACGAAATAAAAAAGAAATATATGTGCAAATTTAATTAATTGTCGTAATCAGGTAAAGCAACAAAATTAAGTGTACGGTTGTCTGTAAAAATAAATTTTGCTGCAATTTTAAAGAGCTTCCTGCCAAAAGACGTCACACGAGTGCAATTTGTTGGCCAACCGACTAAATGAAAAGGAAAATTGCATCTCTTCGTGGTTAGCCAATTTTGGCAATCGCTGTGCGATTTGTGCCACCAACCGAGTGGGTGTTGATGGCCAAAAATCTAAGAATACATATATGTAAATTCCCATCTCGTCTCGCAATATTCCTTTGTCAGCCGTTGGCCGTTGGCAGGTGGACGACAATCGCACACGAGCATGAGTCAAATATTGGATGGGTTTGGCCCTATAATAGAAACACTCTGCCTAATTTGACAATTATTGCAGAGTATTTAAGGATGGAGGTGCGAGGGAGGCTGAATATACATATATATTTCTCGTTTGGGCCCCCAGCCAGATAATTGATTCCTAGGAATTTTAATGAAAACACAACAAATATGCCACAGTGCCAATTTAATTCTAGGGAAATTCCGTTTAGAATATCTAGCACACTTTCTGGCTTGTGTATATTTCAAGCTAAAAAGTTTGCGTGATATCTAATTGGAAAGCTATTTAAGCGATTCCACTTAATCAGATATAAGCGATGCCAAGTTGTAAAACATTTCTGTTGAAAAACGAAGGTTTTAATTAAGAAATCGGTATGCTGATCAAAGAGTGAAAACATTCTTTAGCGAAATGTTTTAGGTATTTCAAGGCAATTTAAGAGGAAGCGACTAGTACGATGTTTATTAACCCAGAAGTTTACCTCAGATTTATTATTTCCTATTTTTTGTAGTATTTGTAGTATTTTGGATAAAGATGTAAACAAATAATGACTTAATATTTGGCACATATTAATTATTTACTGCAAATTGTTATCTCTTATTCTATATAATTTAGCTTTATTCACTATCACAAATTTCGGACACAAGCAAGTGTTCTGAATTGGTATCTCTCAGATATTCCTGCGGCATTGTATCTGGAGTTTCGTCCTGGAGATTCTCATTCTGATCAATGGCTGAGCCAATCAGCTGTTCCAAAATGTTATCCTTTTGAGTCATTAAATCGGTAGTTTCCACTAAAGGATCTCCACTCTCATTGGAATTTTCCGGGTATTGCTGATTCGTTGTTTCTACTAAAGAAATCCCACTTTCATCAACTAAAATGCCAACCCTCGTGTAGTTCGTCTCCAGAATTGCCTCCCACCGCTCCACATAGTCGATTTCCGTGTCGTTAAATTCCATAATCCGACTAAGATAGTGGGTAAAGTCGCTGCCCGCCACATGGCTGAGGGTTCCACCCAAGCCGAACTCCAGGGAATCACTGGACACGTCATAGATCACACCCTTGAGGGCCACCAATATCCTGCCATCGCTGCGGGTTCCATCATAGCCCATCAACTCATCCAGTGTGAGTCTGATGTCCTTCAACTCTGGCAGCTTCTGGGGTACCACGATTAGGGGTTTAACTCGATTCTTCCGCTTGGTTGATCGATAGCGAGAGACTAAGAAATATCCCAAGGCCGTCATACACAAGACCAACACGGAGCTGATCAAAGGCTTAAAGTCTACCAATTCCATATCCATCTTGTGTGTTTTTATTTTGTTTGTTTGGGCCGAAAGGGTAGTGTGATTTCAAATTCTAAATTTACTTCTAAATAAAGTTTATAGTTTCCTGAAAATATCTATCAAGGCTTGCTTTGGAGTCCATTTTAATTTATATTTTCTATAATATCAAGACCTGTTAAAAGCTAAATTAATTCTAAACTGTTACTCTTAATAATTAAAAGGTTAATTCGTTACGGAATGCCTGAAAACCCTTTTAGAAGTATATTCCAACTGCTATTTACTGGCAACTAAAGACCAGACATCGCCTCCTCCTCCTCCTAGTCTATTTATATTCCTCATTTGCTTTTCGCCTCATGTATCTGTATCTGCTAATATTTGTTGTGATAACAAAAGTTGATTCTGCGGTGTTTGGGGGACATATCAAGTGGCTGGCTGTGTCTGGTCGCTGTTATCAAATTGCCAGAGACCCGCTGCCATATCATTCGCTGTGGCAGGGCAGGCAGGCAGGTGATAGTGTCAGCAAGTGTATCAGGAGCACAGAAATTGGAGCAGCGCCGAGAATCGAGAGTCGGGCAGTCAGCACAAAAGCAGGTTGAACGAACATTTTTCTTATATTATCAGTTGATTAAATATGAATTATATGAACAAATAAAGGCACAAATACACAGAGACAGGCACACAACAGTGGCATGGTATGCGTATCATGAAAAACGATAAGCGCCAGAAGGGGGAAAAAAAACAAAAAATATTCATATAGGGTGCTCCCTCGAAAAAAAAAAGGTATGAACTTGGAGAAGTTACTAAAAAAAAAACTACTTTATGAACTCCGTCAGTCAAGTGTTAATTATAATTTGCACTCATTTCTGAATTAAACTAAATGTAACATAAGTTTTTTTTCGATATAAAATAAACGCTGCTAATTAGTTTTCTATCACAACAATGAACAAGTTAAATTAACACTTTATTAAATGTAAATTTTGTTTATTGGGAGTTTGTTTTTCGATTTAATTATTCAGGTTTATTTGAAGAAAACAGAAAAATAAGTTTAACAAATAAAAGTGAACTTAATTTAGAAACTAGAAGGAGCTTTTTGTAGAGTATAGATATATTTTTTAGAGACAAGCAGTTAGCTTAAATATATACAGCTGATTTGGCACATAATTAATGCTTAACTAAAAGCTATGTACAACTTATATTATTATGGTTATTTTTTGTAAATAATTTTAAATCAATTTGTAAACCAAACATGCATATTATTAAAAGTAATAATAATTTGTATTTTATCCTCATATAAAACTATAAAATTTAACAAATTTTTAATAAATTTTAAGAACAATTTTCTTTTGTTCCCCCTTTATTAGTGAGAACAGCTAATTTTCTTATCAGATTGGCATTCGTATGGATTTTGTTTTGTTTTGCTCGTTTTGCTTTTTTCTGGTTTACTTACCCAATGAAATCTTTGATAAAACAATAAACCTTAAATAAACCGCGATCATTATTGAGCAAATATTCTGGCTGTATAATGGCGGCTGGCATTAGATTGACATTTTGTTGGTGTTGCTGCAGATGTTGCAGTTGTTGTTGCTGCTGTTGCTGCTGCAGCGTTTGTTCACTGCCGCCCATGTTGTTGCTGCTGCTGGTGCTGCTCGTCGCCATATTGGCAGCCATTTTGTTGGCTAACGCAGCCATTTTGTTGTTGTTGTTGTTGTTATTGCCTCCATGCTGGCAATAAAACTTATGCTCATGCAATTGTTGTTGTTATGTCGTTTTAGCATTTGTAGTTTAGTCAATCATTTGTTTATTTTTTAGCAAAAGTTAGTTGTGCATTTTTTTATTTAGCACCTATTCTTTTTTATGTTTTTCATGGAGCCAGATTCCAATTAAAATTAAATTGAAACAAGTTTGAAAAATACAGAAATTTTGGCAAGCCAAAAGTTACAGATAACTATTGCAGAGGTTTTTGATATATTTTAAAGCAAATTTTTTCAGAAACCATGTATTAATATTTATTAATAATTAATTTGACTCCATTATTAGTATTTTTCTCCTACAAGGCGACAGGAAATATAAAATAAAAGACATATTTGGTCAATTTTCTTGAGCTTTCACCTTTTGTATGTTATTTAATTTAATTTTTCCTCATAAAAAACTCTAATTTATTTAACTTTGTAAATCTGTGAGAAACTTTTATTCAAATAGACAATAAAAACCATTTGAAATACATTTCCTCTGCAATAGTTATCACTAAAAACAAAATATGCATATACCAAAAACAAAAACAAAATTTAAATCACAAAAGCAATTGGCAAATTTGTTGTTTTGCTTTCATTTTGAAATGTTGCCAATTTACATTAATTTGTGTTTCAGCTGCAATTCACTGGGTCTTTTTGTTGTGTGTATGTGTTTGTTTGTGCCTGAGTGTGAGGGTGTTTGAAGTGTGGGTGTTGAGCATGTGTCATCATTAAATGCAAGCCTCCAGCATGGAGTAAAGTATTTAATTAACATTCGCAGAGCACTGACATGCCACCAGGCATTTCGGTTGCATGCCCCACACACGAGAAAAAAAAGAAACCAACTCGAACCAACGAACGGGAGATGAGCGCGCGCTTACATAACAAAAGTGAAGCGGATGGGGAAAACACACAGGCATGCGAGAGATGCAGTAACAGAAACAATGGGGTAACTCAGGGAATTCGACAAAGGATTTTTGTTTTAAATGTAAAGGTTTATTTGGAGGAGGTTCTTAATATTTTACATGAATATCCCAATATTTATAGACGCTACTATACGTAATAAATGTTTTCTAGAGTATTTTCTAGCCCTGAGCGCGGTATTTCGAAAGAAATGTAACGTCCATCCAGGACCTATAAAGCTCTCTTTTGATAAATAGGAATTTCTAAAACATCCTTAAATAATCCGCAGATTTTGTAAATTATAATCAACCTATTTTTCCGTATTGTTTTAGTTTCAGAGAGCGAGTCACCCCGCTTGGATCCCTACTCCAGTCCAACTGTCAAGTGGCGGACAACTGTAATATGTTTGTGAGGCATAAAGTTAGTCAGGCACTGGGTCGCTTTTCCATTTTTCTCTCCATGCCATTTTTGTGGCAAATGCAACAAATGGCGCCCGTTGACAGCTAGTTGACAGCTCGGCTAGAAATATGACAGCTGCGGCTGGAGGCGCACTTGTTTCTCGGCGAGTGTGTGTGTCAACAACTGTCCAGCGACTTGTTCAAGATGCGATAAGCAAAAAGCCGAGAGACATCCGAGACATCCCAGTAATGTCTCCCCGAGAACCATTGCTAAAAGGCCCCAAAACAAAAAATAAGTGTGACAAAAATTGATGTGTGTTACACACAAACATTAATTAGCATATTTAATTAACTGAGAACGGGAGGTTAGCCGGCGACAACACTCGACCGAAATTATTTATACATCATATGTTTAGGTATTTTACACTGCCAAGTGGCGAGACCCTAACGATGATGTTGCTTGCTGCTCGACCCTGACTTTGACTTCCCTCTACCCACACACAGTTGCCGCCAGTGGACCTGAAAGCCAGTCACGTACCAAACAGGCAGCCCAAGTACATGTTTTTTTCGTTTTTTTTGTCAAGGGTCCACACACTTCTAAGCACTTGGAGGAGGACTGACTGGGGGCCCCACACAGCAGCATGCCAAGTATTTTCATCCCAAAGAGTTGGCGGAAAACCTTGAGTTGCTCTGCCAAAGAACAAGCAGCTCTCATTCACCGCCAACATTCCAACAACATTTTCCATTCCCATTCACAGAGGACCCCAAACACTCAATTGAAACTGACACACGGCGCCCAGCAGGAAATAAAACTCACAAAAAAACATCATTTCGCCTTGAAAATGTTTTCATAATGGAACACAACACACAAAGTACACACACACCGAATGAGATATGTATATGAAAAATCTGTGTGTGTTTGAAAATGAACTGCAAGTCTAATGCCCGTCGTCGAGTCCCATTGCAGGGGGCATAATAATTCCTAAGGTAGTCACAGAACACAATGGATGTTTCAGCTGGGATTGTTTTTTATAGTCCTTTTTTTCATCGGGCACGTGCTTTGGAAACATCACGGATGGGATTGGAATGCGGAGGAGTAATGGTGGATTCCCGTGATGGGTGGATGCCCAGTTCATCTAGCTTACAGAGAGAGACACGGCCTCGAGCTGAGCAATTTTGGCTTTAATTAAATGGACTTGAGGTGGCACTAAGAAGGAATAAAGGAATTGCCTTTAAGAAATACCTTAAATTTACTTGTACAAATTATATGGCTTTCTTAGTAAAAAGAAAATCTATAATTTCTCGAAAGAACTAATCAATCATATTTTCCCTTTCCCAAATAAATATTTTTCCATAAATAAATTCCCTGAATATCGCGCGGTGCTCTGTCAAGCGCTCAATAAAAATCATTTAAGCATGAAATCTATGCACATTTTAGGACAATGTCAACACACATCTCCTTGCTGCCCTTACACTCTCTCCGGCCATTTGTATCCTGAAACTTTTTTGTTATAGTATATCTTAAGCGGATTTTGAGCGCAACTTTACGCAGTGTAGAATGCGAAAATGGCATTATGCAAAGTATCTATCGTCACGCGTCATTGAGCTATGGAAAACAATGGAGAAAGAAAACTGCAGGCGACGAAGGACTCGTCAACTTTCGAAAAAAAAGCGCATTATGGGCTGGGAGGGGTAAGCACAGAACAACAAAAAATACAACGAAATCGTTGTTTTATTTTTCTTTTTTTCTTTTGTTGCACATAAGACCCGACCTTGACCTGAAAAATGCGCCAGTGCGCTCTCACTCGCTCTCTCGCTTCGCCATCTGCATGTGAATGGGCTAGCAGAAAAATACGAAACCTGAACATGTTGTTATTTGAGTTTAGTTTCTGTTCGGTTCTTTGTTGCACCCGCTTTACACACACACACAACCAGATAGAGATACAGATACAGCCGGAGCACAGCAGCAGTAGCAGCATCAGCTTCAGCTTCAGCAGCAGCTTCAGAGATACATAGTTACATAGATACAGTTGCAGCGCAGTGTGCCTGCAGTTATTGTGTGGGCTGAAAATGTGGGTCGCGGCCTGAAGCTTCACTATGCTGCTGCTGCCCCCCGTCGTCCAATTTCCTCCCTTTTTTTTTCGTGATAAATTTTCATGACTTTTCCCCAACTCTGCTTGGCTTTTGTGGCATCATCTCTGAGTTGCAATTGGCGCCAAATATCGCTGCCAAGGACGTTAACATTTGCAAAGCGATTTCATCACGTAAGCTGGCTATGAGAAGTCGGATGACGGCTTGGCGGGCGCATCCATAAAAATCATATTGCATTTTGCAGTCGTCCGTTGAGTGCATTTTTACGAGTGAGGTGTTAAAATGGAGAGATATGGATCTGGGTATTAGGCTCTTGAAAAAGGATTGGTTTTGTTAGACGGAGTGTACCGTAAAATAAATGGTTCTTTAAAAATATTAATGCTATTATATAGTCCCTATTACTTGATGATTTTATTTAATATCACCCATCCTAGGTTGTTGAATATACAGTACAGATTAGTGAAAAGTTGTTGTTACAGATGTTAACAAGAAGAAAAATTGAATATGTCTTATAGAATCAAAATTGTGGTATCGCAATATTTATCGATTTTTTAAAATATTGTAAATTACCGTTTACTACATGAAAATATCGATTACTATATGAATATATCGATAACCTCACGAAACAATCGTATTGTTCAAATATCGTATGTTATCGCACACTTCATTAAATTATCGATAGATTATCTATTGAAAGCTTACAAATATTGTATCGAATCAAAAATGAAATCGATACCGAACATTTAAGCTATGAAATAATTCTGATTGAATGAGAAAATACAGAAAAACGTATACAATACTTATTGATAGTGGATTATCCAAGCTATATTTACTATTTTAATATTTAAGCCCCGCTTTGATTTATAAATTCAACTATTAGTGATCTGAAAATCTAAAAAAAATATCGCATCACCTTTAAAATTAACTGCCATTCTTCCGGGTGAGATAATTTGTCGATGACTTAATATAAACCCTCAATAATATTTCTTTGCTCAATTAGGTTCCGTAAAAGTGATTTCCCTGCTAAATACTCTTAACGTTCCTTCAATTTAATTGATTTATCATTCAATCATAAGTCAATAAATACACAAAAGAACCATCAATATTCGACCATTAGAACAAAAAACAATAAAATACCGGCAAAAACCGCTCTAAGCCGGCTGAGTTCATCAAGATTCATTTACTCAAAGTCGATAAAAGAGATGCACAAAATGCGATCCATTCGCTTAATAGGCAAACGTCGATTAAGCGAACCATCCAGATGTTGTTCTCCCCTCTACAAATGACGTGTATATGTAGAGCCGGGAATGATGATGATATTAAGCAGTTTAAATCAAATTATCAGCATGAAAAGATCTCAAATTAAATTGTTTCTTTTTTTTCGATCTCTATTTTTTCTGTGAAATAACCAAAATTGGCAAATTATAGGCAAAGTTGCATTCAAGCGAATAGAGGGATCCCATGTATCCCACATACATATAACTATATGGAGAAGTTGATAGTATTTTTGCGGGGTGTGGTGGTGTTTTGTTTCCATTTCCACCTCCCTTTTGTGAGGTCACCAGTCGAAATGTTGCGTATACGCAGCGTTGACGTGACGCCATTTTGGCTGGCCAAACGATAAGCAAGCCAGACCGAAAGCCCAAGGGTATTTCACCGAAACGCGTCAAGGAAATGAATGAAAATCAACTTTCAAGTAAAGGTTGCGTAATCAGAAAGGGGGGGGTGGTGTATAGTGGGTAATTTTTCTATGGTCTCGGCCAATTCGTGGGAAATGCTACCACAAAATGGCAAATATACCCAACAACGAAATAAGCTGACAACCTCAAATGGTCTGTGTAAGCAAACAAAAACAAAAAAAAACAACAATGATTCGTTAAAGAAAGCACACACAAGAGGGGGGAAAGCAGCATAAGAAAAGCTGAAAAATCAATGAATTTGTTGACGTCTCGCGAGTAAAAATGCGCCCTCAATCATGTTTGCACAATTAAACTTTTTGCGCTAAACTTCTAAGAAGAATTTGCAGTTGTTCTGCCTGCTGGCTGGCTTTCCCTTGTTTATTGATTTCTGATTAATAGCCATTCGGCGAGCTTTGGGCAGAAGGACACTTTTATTGGCCCATTAAGGACGCCGTGACATTGAAGGCAGAGTGCCAGTCAAGGCGATTAAATGTTTGCCTTACCCAATGACTGCCCTCGATTCGCCTGTCTCTCTATTAATTCTACCCGTCAATGCCTCACCTTATTTATTATTTGTGAAGGGTTTTGAGTTAGTAGGAACTATTACATATAGGGATATTCTTTGGGGTTGGTTTTCACCAGTCTCTAGTATCTAGGTTTTTTGGGGTTAGCTGAGGAAAAGAGACTATCGTTATGTGGGTTTATGGTGGGAAACTATTAAGGATTTAGGATTGAGGAAGGAAGCAATATTTTTCAGTGAGGAAATATTCTTAATAGTCAGAACTATGAGGATTTAAGTAATTTCTTTGTAATGCTTATACATAAATTTAAATAATATAATATGTATATTTTTAAAACAGTATTTATATTAATTATAAACTTGTTAAAGGAACAGAACGAACCAATTTAATTCCTAATAATCGTAACTTTTAGACTTTATCTGTATCTTTACAACTTAGATAAGTGCTTTTAAATAAAATAAGACTGAAAATATGCTCTTAGAAATGTAAAGAAAACCTTTTGTATTCTTTAAAGTTTGAGTTCTATTTAAAACTATAAAATAAAAGCAGCGTTTCCAAATAAGTTTTAAAAAAAGTTTTATTAAAAACAAAAGATAATCTCAAATATTAGTACACACTTTTAATACATTTTTTTTAGACCTCTAGGCTATGCAATTTATTACTTTTAATAATATGAGAAACTAGTTCAAGGACTTCTACAAAGTATATTCAACCTAATTCTTGAGTTTGAGGTCGATATTTCTCTGACAGCGTATCTATAATATTTATTTTATAATTTCAAATACCTCGATTACCCTCTATTATGAAGTACCCCAACCTTATCCTTCACAGTACTTAACCTACCTCCCAAGAACCCAAAGAATTGACCTCACCCAACAGCCCAATTAACACAAATCCGTTGAAATTCTCAGGGTGAGCCTCTCACAAATGTTTGATGTGCGTTTTAATGTTGATTAGATATGATGTGGGGAATAATTTCTTTTCAATTTACTCTTACAAATTGAATAATTTGCCATTTATTTTTTTTGTTTTTTCTTTGGTTTAGGTAAATCATAAGGCCGAAAGGAAACGTAACGAAACGAATTAACGAGACAACAACACAATAATTAGAATTTAGTTGGGTGACAGACATTACCTTTTAATAAAAATATTTCCGTTATTAAAAGCAATTTCTAAATTGTTTTTGTTTTCCATGAATGAAACTTTTTCTTTATACGCCGCTGCCACTGGAGGATGTTGATATTATTATTATTAATTATAATTATTTGTTTAAAGAGAATAGACACCAACAAATGGGCGCGAAATTCTGGAAATTATCTATGCAGTAAGAGCGAGCGAGAGAGCGTAGGGAGAGAGAGAGAGAGACAGAGAGCGAGAGGCCAAAAACCGAGGCGTTTTTTGATTAAAAGATTCGTGGTGCTTCTTTGATTTGTAAATCTCTTTTACATAATCAACTCTCAGGCACACTTGGTTTTAGATTTTTGGCTTAATTTTTACAACTTTTATTTTTGTGTAATTTTTGCAATTTGTTGCAAGCACACACGACACACACACACACGCGCGGCACACTCGCACACACAACAAACGCTCGGCGATGATGTCCGAAAACGACTGACTGACGACAGCAGCGAAAACTTCCGCGTTTGCCACACACAGAAAGTACAACAAAAAACACACACAAAATAATGACGATGGCTCTGCGCGGCTGCAGAGCGAAGGAAATCGAGCGATAAAACGCGAATTAAAACCTTAAACAATTTATGCGATTTGTATTTATATTATTTTTACATTTATTTCCTTTATGCTTAACTCTTAATTGTTGTAGCTTGTTTTTGTGTGTTTGGTTTAGCAAGAAGCCAAAGTGTAGATTGACTGACTGAGGGTAGGATTTTTTTTTGTTGCTGCTGCTGCCTGCTTGGCGCGTTCATCGCCCGAAAGAGAGCTCGGCCCGAGAGAGAGCAAGCGCAAGTTCATTTTCGCCACACACAGAGAGCGAGAAAAAGCTAGAGAGAGAGCGGGCCACCACGTGAGAGTGCAAAAATAAGTAAAAGAAAAGTGAATTTCAAGCTCTCGCGAAATGGGAAAATTTGTATCTGGCCTTTCCTGTGCTCTATCTTTTTCCCTCTATCCGATTCCGATTCGGATTAAATTTTGAATTTTCTTTCCCATCTAATTAGCTCGCTCTCACTCTCTTTCTCCGATGTATACACACATAAATATAGAATATATATGGGCATGAATGGAGCATAAATAACACCTGCTACTCTCCTCACGCCTGCGCACAGGCCCAGGAAAAACGTGCTGCCAGAACTAAACTAGATATATATGTATATATATTTAGCAAATACGAAGAAAAACATAAATTCATCGTTATCATCGGTAATGTGTAAGAGGGAGATGGGCGAACGCCAAGTGAGTGCAGAAATGAACACTGCACAAATATAGAGAGAGGTAGAGAGAGTAGGGAGAGAGCTCTCTCCTCTCAGCTGTCCCAATTTTTTTGTGGCTAAAATAATTACACCAATTTATAAATTATCAACGAGGCGAAACCATTTGAAAGGTCCTTAGTCAAGGCTCCTCGGAAACAGGCAATAGCAATGAAAATTCCACAAAGGAAAAGCACTGTTTGTGTTTATTGCATGAAGGAATGAGAATGCCAACTGAAGAATTTCAATGACAAGGTAAATCAATGTCAGACCCAGGAATTCAAAGGCATTTCTCCCCCCTGGTTTTCTAGTTTTGTCAAGGGACATTCTAAGGACATCCCCAGCATTAATTGCTTATATGAGTCCCTCCCTTCCCTTCCCCTTGTTTGCCATCATTCTGGGGCGTTCTGATTACAAGTGGAGCATGACCCACATACTTGAATAAACAAAGCATAAAAATCAACTATGCGAATATATATATATGTATATATGTTCAGTACGAACCAAAAGCTCCGGAGTCCTAACAAAACAATTCAATTTGCTGCGTGTGTGTGAGGGAAAAATTAACTGGGAAATTGGAGCAGAGGAAGAGGAAAAGGACGAACTTAGACAGATTCTTGTCGTAAAAAGGAAACCCAATCAAGACTAAGGATTCCCGAGTTGATAAGAGAAAATAGAACAGTTGTCGCTAAGGAGATGTGAGTGGCGTTATGAGAATAAAGGCCACAAACGGTTGGGTAACTAAGGTAATTAGAATAACGTGTAATAAGTATTATTAATTTATCTATTTTTATAATTCTGTAAGAGTTTTATAAGTAGAATACATTTTTGGTATTACGGGGCGTATACTTAATATTTTGTTGGTGTTACTAAATATATTACGTATACGCCAAGTATAATTTCTTCTATTTTATTTCAAAAAACAACCTCTAATTAATGCTTAAGCTTTTTCCTATTATTCCCCACCAAAATTCCCCTTTCTTTCCTAATATTATTAATTAAAATTTAAAATTTCCCCATTTTATATAGCATACTTAGCAGAATATTGCCAGCAAAGCACCGCCTCTTGAAATATGCTATAAAAAATTCTATATTTACGATGACAACTCGCCATAAATCATATAGGATTAATGCATAACTAATTTAGATAAGATTGTTCACACAAATAGAAACATGCCTACAAACTATAAAAAGCCCACGCAAAGATTCTCACAGATTCTCGCAACATTCGGTACTTACTACAGATATATACAGATATTCTAGGCCAAACACAGAGATTCACATTTACATACCTGCAAATAAAAGAGAAAATATATGCGTTAATGAACATTCAAAAGCCTCTAATTAATCTTATTGATTTATAGTAAATTAAATAAAATTAATTAAGCAGAAAATTAGGTTATTATCAATCATGCAGCTGTTCATTGATATTTTTAGCGCAATTAGGCAATTGGAGGTAACTCAATCAATGCCGTATCATCGAGGAGTTTGAGTCTTTGTTATTTTTCAAGAAGCCTGTTTGATTCGGTAAACAACGATTGATAAGATTAGGGAATTTAAAAAAAACGAAACTGATTAGATGACGAAGCTTGAACGCCTTGCCTTTGTGCAGTTTTCATATACTATAACTTTTATGGTCTCAAGCACATATTGAAAACTACTTTATAGAGCTGTCTGGCAATCGAAGAGCATAAAGTAAACAAAACTGGTTGCCGCCTGTAATTTTCCACGGCAATGGGTGCAGTCATAGTACCCAGACCAGTTCTGTAAAAGGTCGCCACCTCGATGGTCACGATCATTTCGGTCTTGTTGACTTTTTCGACCACTTGGCCGCCCAAAAAAAGCTGTTGTGGAAAGCTTCGATGGTTAGAATTGGCTCAGTCATCGAATTGATAACATAAATATGATTTATTTGCTCTACTTAAGTAGGGGAACACACGAAAGTGTGATCTATAGTTAGTTTTTAAGGGGAAACTGGCATGGATAGGGGACTTTGGAACGGAAAGCCTACGAGGTGATTAGGGAAGATGGTTGAGAGGAAAGAAATATTGAATTCTACAAATCAAATAAGGACATTTGACATCTAATAAGGAATAATTTAATATTTTGAAATTAATTTAAGGACTGGTAATTTTTTTATTATTTAAATAAATAGTAGCCTTGAGAAAAACCTTCATAGAATTAATTTAAATTAAAATACGATCATAAAATAACTTTGTTGCTTGAAAATACTGAATATGCTGCGCCAAAATGTAGGCAATAGTTGTTGCCAACTGATCATAGCCGGCTTTTGGGGGCATCACACAGGGAATTTTTAAGAGAGAAACTAAAATCGCTCCTGTGACCATAATAATTGTGCGATTTACGTACAATTTGATATGGGAAATTATATAAAATAAAGGGTTTTCGTAGTTAGTCGACAAAAATTTGTATAGGAAGGTAGAATTGGAAAAAAAGTAAATAAAGATTCAATAGATACTATTACTGACTTGCTTTATTTTCTAGTTTTTGAGGTTATAACCTTATCTACAACTGTGAAAGACAGTCGCAGCTCTTCAACACGTGTTAACGGTCTCCGACACAAAGGTAGACCCCAAAGCTCACCTGAGAAAATTGAGGTTATGGATGATAACCCAATGGGAGAGTGATAAGAAGACCCAGTCTCATAACAAAGTAAACAGAATTCAAACTACGGAGTAAGTGAGGTGAGGAAATTCAACAAATATCGCTGACGCCAGGGGTCAATGAAATTGAATTGCAATTGTCAGAAGAATAAGCTTTCCAAAGCAAAGTCGGGAACTCGGAACCTCGAGAGGTGAGCTAAAGCCAAAGCCAACGCCAAAGCTTGGGGCGATCGAAAAAAGCGGGAGAGATAATCGCAAGCGAGGGAGCGCAAAAAGAGAGGCCAGCACTCGAGGCGAGAGAGATAGAGAGCCATAAAAACAGAGCTAAAACCGGCAAACAAAGAGCCGAGGCGACAAACGAATCAACGACGCCACAGCAGCAATAGCAGCAGCAACAGAAACACGAGCAACACCAACAGCAACACACAGAGCTGACAAACACGAGGAAAAAGGTTCGAGACTTGCTGCTCAGTGTGACGGCGAACGTCGTACCTGTTGTGTGTGTTGTTCCCCAGTTGTCCAACGATTTTGGAACCGAAACCGAAACCCCAAAGGCTTCAACCAAAACAAACGGAAAACGCACAAACAAGCAAGCAACAGTTGTCCAGATCGAAGCGAAAACAAAAGCCAGCCAGGAGAGCTCTGAGCAAACCGAGCAAAATGTTTGAAGTCGCCTGCCTGATGTTCATCTGCCCTTGGCTCATACTCGTACTGCTCATGTTCATCGCCATGACTGTACTCTAGAAATGCGGCATGAAAATCGAAACCAAAACTCAAGAGGCAGCAGAAAAACAAAAAAAAAAATGAGCACACAAATTGCAACATCGCTTGGCTGTGTGCCCGAATATAATCATCGGAAATTAACAGAAGATTCTGCCGCCTGCTCTACACCCAAATATTCCTATGAAAATGTGCTTTGATTGTTTTTGTTTTTATTTTTATTTTCCTTCTTGTTTGTTGACCACACAAAAGTGTAATGTGATTTAAATTTAATTGAAAAAATACTGTATTATGTAAGAAACTGTACCTTGTACGTATTTAGTCATAGTTAGGCTTTAAGCTTTGAAATAAAATATGATGGAATAAGAGTTAAGAATTATAGAGGTTTTTAATCGGTGGGCAAGGTCTACAAAAGGTATATATACCTATATATATAATTGTCTTGTTAACTTTTATTAATTTAGCTTCACAAACCCGTTTCCCGAGCGATTATCGCTGTTGTGATTCGCTCTGCTGGTCGCATACTAATCCAACTTGTTGTTTACAAACAATAAAAATGAAATAAATAAACACTTAAAGAAGAGGTTTTAAATGAGCAAAAATAGGCAAGTCGAATATTTAAATACAAGTCATTATTTATAAATAAAATATCGGTTGGAGTAACGAATATTAATCCAATGATTAAGTCATACAAATATAATATATTACTTGATTTATACTCATGCATAGTAGGCACAAATAAAATATATTTAAATTAACCTATTAATTTCAAAGAATTGCCTAACTTTGGCTGCCCTTTCTGCGCCATAAATAAGTGCCTTTTGAAATCGGCCAACTGTCATCTATAAACATTTTTCTTATCTACAACCTTTGTGGTATCTTGTGATGATAAGGCTAATTTGGGACATGACTTAAGTCACTTCATGTACTTTTTGTAAGCCTCTATAGTTCCATCACAAAAATAAAAGTAACATTGAAACTATTGCTATTTATAAAGCCGTAAAAGTATTATAATAAACCTGATGAGGACATCGTCAAAGTTCGGGCAACTTCCTCGAAAGAAGAAAAAAAAATATCACCCCACAAGTACTTGTTAAAAAGTGAAAGCTTGTCACAAAAAAACGTAATAAGTGTAAAAACAATTACACGTGTAGTGAGTGTTTAAACTTCCACTCAGCGTCGTCACTTGAGTCGTGTCAACAGCAGAGTTAAATTTAACTTTTATTAAATAAATAATGAATGTGACAGCCGAGTTGCTCCACAAATCGAGCACTGCTGCGTAAAACATAGCAATTAATTAAACATAAACAATGTGAATGTTCAAATCAAACAAAAACAGAGTTGTCTATGTCTGTGAATACCTCTTTTTACTCCGATTTATTTGCCATACTTCTTGGGTTTGGTTGTAAGTAAACAAGGTAGTTTTCTCTTTTGTTTTTTCGCCCCAGAGTGCTGGCAATGTCATTGAACCTAATTAGCAAATGGAAGAACAATGGCGGGCACAAAAAGAGGTAAAATGCCAAAAATTCAAAGGTATTTGTTATTAATTTAAAACAACTATTTTCATTTGGATTTATTTGACTAAAACATTTGTTTTCTGGGGGCTCTAGGCTGTCTCTGTTGATTGGGTCACATACCAATTGGGTTATGTGCAAATGGACAAATATTATGACTTGGTCTTCTGTTTACCCAAACGAATACGAGCCAATATTGACCCATTGATGACTGGGTAAAGTCAACTTGGTCTAATTCCACAGAAAACATTGACTGGCTTTTGGGGTACTAATACTATATGTTTATGCACGAGTGCACTTTGGTGGCAGAAAACCTAAATGCATTTTCATTAAAATGCAACAATTCGTGGAAAAGGAAAAAGAGGCCTGCAAAGACATTTGAGACATATCGCGTGCCGCTCGGATTTACAGGGCAATTTTAGTAATGTTTCGCGGAGTTGGGGCTGCTTTTATACTATACGGTGCCATGGTACAATCACCTCTCCGGAACCAGACCCTCTTTGTGGGTCAGCAGGACTGCAGTTAGCAGTTACAAGTTACCAGTTAGAAGGCAGCCGAGCCACTGGTTGTTGCTATAAATTTTGAATGTTTACATTTCGTGCCTGATTCGGTTGTGGTGTGTGTGGTCCCTCCTCCTGGCTGCATTTGCATTTGCATTTCCCGCAGCAATGGGCACTATGAACTCACAGTTCCGGCTGAGACAAGTCAGCGTTGGCCACAGTTCATTGCTCTAATTCCCCGGCGAATATATATCGTACGCGTCGAGAGAACGAACCCAAACCCCAAAGTGCGGCACGTTCTCAGATATTATTTTCCTTTGCTACCCAGGGCCTCTTGTGATTTGAGGGTATATTGGTTTTAGGTGAAAGGAGAATACCTAGTAGTTTGAGCAAAGAAATAATTTGGTAACTTTTAAATATATTTAGAGATAACATTTTTTTTAATGCGCAATAATCCGTTATCACAAAGTTATCGTATTTAATAGAAGCTTTTTAATAGAAGGCAAGGAATATTTGAACACCAAACGTAGCTGGGCACACTAATAGGGAAATTATAGTAAATTATAATTATAATAGAAGATGGTCACACTACAAAATCAAGTAGGAAAGATGGTTAATACATTTTGAAGCATTTTAATAGCGATTTTTTCACTTTATTATATATTATTTTCTTAAGAACTCGTAGAGTTTCATATTAAAGTTAATTTAAACCCTCAAAACAGTAACCTAGAGTCGAACCATCCCAAATACCTAACAGTTTCATGCCATTGTTTGGATTCAGGCATAGCGGTTTTTATCGCTGGCCATAAAATCACAAATTTCGCACATAATTAAATGCAAAATGGAAGAAGGGGCAAAAAAAAAAGGCAACCGCAGGCTAGGCTGGCTAAAATCAAATTACAACTAATCATAATTTCAGCTTGTTTTCCATACTCGTGTTTTTTCTTTCCTGCGGTTGGAGTTGCTTTGAAGTTTGACGTTTTTGTAGCCGTCGGCTGGATTGTTGCACTTTTTTTTGTTTAGGTTTCGACTTGGACTTGCCTATGCAATTATTCGAAATGGGCGGCAACACTTTTCTTTTCTTCTCTATGGCTGCCTGTCGCCTGACTTGGGGCATTTTGGGCTTGTCATGGAGCTTGTGATTTCGCCGATGACTAGAGGGCCAACAATGACCCGATTTGTCTGGGCTGTAATTTTGCTTTGGTGGGTGGAGCGTAGCATGCCGGGAAATTATCGCCAAAGGGGTGGATTTTCAGATTTTACAACTTAATAAATATGATTAAATAATAATAAATTTTACGGTTAACCTGTTGGTGAATTGTTGAATTTTGTGGGTAACCTGTTGGTGAATTGTTGAACTTGATGGTTAGGATAATTGTTGAATTTTTTGTTGAGAGGTTGGTGAATTGTTGAATTTGATTGCAAACCTGTTGGTGAATTGTTGAACTTTATTTTTAACTTATTGGCGAAACTTTGGATTAGTTTGGACCTGATATTGTGTCTTAAAGTGAATTCTTGACCCAAATGCGATTTTATTCGCATATATTGATTATATAATCTTTGAAACCCTAAAAGACTTTTTGTCGACCAATAATACAGTGTATCCAAACTACACTATAATTCCACTGACTTAATTCTGCTTTGGTTGAGCTTTTCATTCACTTTCCACGTTTGCATAATATTTGATTTACCATAATTTAAGCCAAGCTCTTCTATTATTTTTCCCCCATTTCGCAAGCATAACATTGCGTGGCCCGAAAGTTTCATAAGAATTTTCTTGGTTTATGCAAAAATGGCAATAAAGTGAAAACTTGTGTCTTTGTCTTTGGCTTAGTCAACAGTTCGTTTGTTTACACTGCACTTTTTCACTGTCTCAGCTTGTTTGTGCCGCCAGAATGTCTGGCGCGTTATTAGCCAAGTCTCAATGTCGTGTTGTCGTTGTCGATGTCGATGCCTTCTCCTAGTTCCTCCCTGGTTGGTTTTTGTAACACGAAACCATAATGAACTTAAGTATTCTAAAAAAAAAACAAACGTTGTTCCCTGCTGATTTTCCATCTCAGGTTGCAATGTTTTTCAGGCGGCAAACCAATGAGGCGAACCATGTGACAACAACCAGTACCATATTTTGGTTTATTTTACGCCCGGCTCTTCTGGTTAAACTGTCCCACCTTCCACCTTCCACCTTTTTCTGCCTTTCTGCCTTTCCTCTCTTTCAACCATTATCGCCTCATTAGCTTGGCCAAATACGGGCGGCTAAATGGCAAGCAGAATGGCTTTTCCATGCGAATGTGTTTGTGTTTAGCATTCGGCGGCTTCTGTTTAACATCTGCCACGTGGCTAGCTGGCTGGCTGTCTGCCCTGTCTAGGAAAAATAATTAAAACTTCAGCTTTTCATTTGGCCAACAGCCCGAAATGTCTGGAATCAAGTGGAAGTCAAACAAGAGGCAAGAGGATTCATTATTCTGGTTGTTTGTGAAAGGTTCGCCGGGTTGGTGGGAGTAATGAAATCAGGGACCATTCGAAAAGTTTTTAATAAATTATATTTGCAAATGAAAAAGTCACAAGTCACTTTATACTTTATTAGTATTTTTTTAAGCGAAATGTGTAACAAAAATCACATACAACTCACCACAAAGAACGTTAGAGCCAATAAAGTACAGATTTAGTCGATTTATCGCTATAAACCACTCCCTTCCACCCAATCAATCAAATGCAACTGTGACATTTTCCATCACCATTCGCTGAAGTTTTCATCTAGCACCTGAATCTCATAACCCTGAATTATTCTGATCACAAAGTCGCAGCTGTCTGAGCCATTATCATTGCGTTTAAAGTGCAATCGGAATCTATCAAGATGCGGCGGCCATGCCCAGTAATTCCTTTAATTGCGCACATTCTTTGTTCTTTTCAGTTCAGTTCGGTTCGGTTCGTCGTTTATATTTATGCAACAGTTTCTCATCGAGAATTATTCTGCGGAGAACAAAGCTTATGGCAATTAAAGTAATTAAAACGAAAAGCGTTAATCGACGCGGACAATAGCCAGGCAAAGCCACAAAAGAAACCGCAATAAAATGTGAAATTTGACACGCCCCCCAAATGATATGCATCAAAAATTATGGCAACTTGAGTGCAAAAGGCGAGGTGGGCTTGAAATATATATTTTGGAAAGCTATTAGTTAGCCACAAATTTAGTCACGATTTGTAATGAAATATAACTAAAGTAGACTTAATTTACTTAACGTTATCATTTATTGAGTATCTTTATAAGAACTCTTGAATTTTTGAAGATAAATATTTAAGAACTTGTCATAAGAAAATTTTTAAATTAATTTTAGAACTTTTCATTAATTATTTTAAACTTTAAAAAGTCTCGAACTCTTAGGGCCTCTTCTTTATATTTTTTCTTCCCCTTCTTTACCTCTTAACCTATTTATTTTAAACCGCCTCTGGCTTATTCTTTCACCGCCTCAAGTGAATAATTGCACTTTGATTTAAATTTACCTTTCGCACACGTGTCGTTAGTTAGAGTATTTCCCCTTCACCCTCACAAACCTTTTGGCAAACAGTATAAACTCCCCCTCACAACCCTTCATTGCATTCTACTTTTTGTACTTTTTTTTTAGCTACACTTCAGCAATAGACACTTTAAGTGGCAGCCATTTAAATGTAATTTGCCGCACATTGCAATGTGAAAATAAAATAAAGAAAAAGTCTATCTGTATCTGTATCTGTATCTAAGGGGTTTCGCTCGTGGCTCACCTCGCTTGTTGTTGTGTGTTGGGTGGTGTTGGGGCGAGAAATTAACGATTTCCAGTGAACGAGTGTCTACGCCAGACATGATGGCGTCGACATAGCATTTTCATTGTTGTTGCCTGTTAGTTGTCAAGCTGTCCCTCGTTTCCCTTTCGCCCAAGTTGTTTTTCCCCCCGTTTTCTTTGGTTTTTAACGTCGCCTGTCCATGTCTATTTCCAGCCCCGATAATGTTAATGTAATCACATCGATTAGTGTTGGAATATGTAGCAGGGCTTAGGCAGTTAAGGCTTCTTTACTACTCCTTACGACCTCAATTTATGGTTATTATAGTTCATGAACCTTGGGAAAGGCAAATATTGAAATATTTTCAATGCAAATAGATTTTTTCTGAGCTTTTTTATGTGTCAACGATTGATGAATGACTTTTTAGTCATTATTAAAAATCCAGTTAAATATTTATAAGGGTATAGTGAACAAATTTTTCTTTTTTGTGTTTATTTTTGTTTTGAGAGTTTTGCAATAAACAAAATTAAAGTTAATTAAGTAAAACAAATAGCTTGTGAGCCTTAAAAGATGGTAAAATGTTTCACAAATATTCAGGACAATTAATAAAAGTATTAAAGACATTTTCGGTAGGTTTTTAAAAGCAAAAACAGCCAAAATAAATCCAAGACTTACCACCCGTAAAAAAAATATGGGAAAAGACAATTTTGCATACCTAAAATGGAAACAAAATGTATAAATTAGTCAACCTATTGGTAAGTTATTCGCAAGGTAAATAAATTCAGCTAAAAATAGCTTTCACGATACACACACTCAGACTGAAACCCAGACAACAATCCGTATTATTTTTATTAAAAAAATATATATGGAATAATAAATAAATAACCACGAATCATTGAGTAGGCAATAATTTGAAATGACTTGACAAGTATTACTTGTGATGGAAAAAGAATCCAATAAATATAAATGGTCAAAAGTGGCAGCCAAAAAGAAGAAGAAAGGCCCACAAGAATTCCTCAAGGCAAACAAAGCAGAAGAATAAGAGAGAAATCTTCAAGCCAGACAGCAGACAGCAGAGTAAACAAGAAGAATCTTCTTTCCGACAGTGATCTCCGCCTCTACTTGGCCAACATACATTACACTTGGCCATAAAAGACTCGCCTCTGGCCTACACTCCATCACTCCATCCCCATTTAAACCATTTCCATAAGATAATTGTTTGTGTGCGCCGTGGCTATGGCTGTTGCTGTTCATTTCTTTTTTCTTTCTTTCTTTGCTTTCCTTTACTTGAATATTATTTTTGGCATGTTTTGCGGCTTTTTTGCCTTGGTTTGGTTTCTTCTTTTTTTCGGGATTTCTGTTTTGTTTCGCCTTTGTTGCTCTTGCTCTTTTTTCTTACTCTTTTTTTATTTGTATTTTTTGGGCATTGTGTTTTGCTCGGCTGGCTGCAAGCATTTTGTGCCAAAAATAAATGCTGACATCATCCCAAGCAAACCATTCAGCCGCCGAAAGCACACAAACATTGCCAGCCACCAAATCGAGCTCACTTTTATTTTGTGGGGAGCGAAGAAGCACAGAAGGCGGAGAGACGAGACCCTCTCGATAAGGAGGCCTTCTCCTCCACCGTTCACCACTCTCTTGAGTGAGATAAAGCCAAAGTTGATGCCTAATTGAAATTCTAATTGGTCTGGGGAGTCAGCCAGCCTGCCAGCAGCTTCCAATCTCATTGCTTCCTCCCGAAAAAGAAAGAAGAATGCAAGGAATAATTGAAGATACTAAAGGAACGCTTGGTTTCTCAGAGATTTTTTGACCTTGAACTTGAGTGAGTTCTCCGGCCCTCGCATCAGTACAACTTTTTGGACTGAGAGCCCCCGGTCAAACATCTTTTTTATGTTTCGGCGGCTTCATGCACAGAATATATCAGTTTTGTGCGCTTTTTGAGTGCATTTTGTGTGGTGCATCTTTTTTGGGGAGAAAGAAAAGGAAGTACAACATTTTTAAATACCATTTGAGGCAACTGTACTGGTTTTTAAAGCAAATTTCTTGAGGTTTGGTTAAATGGAAGTTTGTATATTAGACCATTTAATATTTCAGAAACTAAAAGAAGGTCTCAGTGTTTGATAAGAAGTATTCGTAGTCATAAAAAATGTATAACTTCTAAGGATCCCTATTAGTTTAAAACAAGCTTATTTTCTGATATTTTCATTATTGAACGTAGTACCATTATCTTCCTCACATATTTAATTACCTTTTCCAAGTTCCAAGTTTAACAAAAACCCATTATCAGGGTTATTTTTGAAAGGGGAAATACCCATCTTGATTTTCTTTGGAAGATATAGCAACAAGCACTACAAGTTCCTGATTAATCATCCATAGAGCACATACTTCGCTCCTTTTAAAGCATAAATTAAGTGCCGGCTTTGAACTTTACAAGTGATTCATAGAAAAAGTGAGTCACATAAGCAATTATTAAAACGAGAAAGAAAGCTAACTTTGGTAAATCGAAGTTTGTATACCCTTGCAGTCAGCAATTGGATCATTAAAAATCGATCCATTTTGGTAATGTAAAAAAAAAATGTCAAATTATGTAAATTTTGTAAATTTTACATTTTACATGTAGAATTTTACATTTTCATATAAATCGACCGATCCCTTCTATGGCAGCTATATGATATAGTTGTCCGATCTTAATGAAATTAAAACCGTAATTCTAGAACTATAAAAACGACTATATCTCGAAATTTATAGAAATTCGTTGAAAACAGAGAAATTAAAATTTTTGTACATTAATTTCGCCATCATTCCTATGGCAGCTATAGGATATAGTGGTCCGATTTCGGCCGTTCCGACATATATACTGCGTGCTAAAGAAATAAGACTATGCTGAAAATTTCAGCCCGATAGCTCAAAACTGAGAGACTAGTTCGCGTGAAACCGACAGACAGACAGACAGACGGACAGACAGACGGACAGACAGACAGACGGACAGACAGACAGACGGACATGGCTAGATCGACTCGGCTGGTGATGCTGATCAAGAATATATATACTTTATGGGGTCGGAGATGCCTCCTTCACTGCGTTGCAAATATCATGGCAAAATTATAATACCCTCTGCAAGGGTATAAAAAAGCGCCTACTTTCAAATAGTTTTATCAAGTGCTTGCCTCATATTCAGAGTAAATGGATTTCTTAAGTTTAACTCAACGCAATTGCGTCATATCAATTTTATAAAAAAAAATATAAGAGTCCACAAGAACTCCTATAACATTTTTTGCGACTCGGAATGTAATTTATTAGTCGTTGGCAGCCCCTTAAAAACATATTAGAACTTGTCTCTCATGGATACCTAATTTAGTGCGCCATTCGCCCCCCAACAAAGCCTCGCCTTTGTGGGGGCCCCCAGCCTTTCGTATTTTATTGGGGAGAACTATCAAGAGACCCTTTTCACTTTCTGCGCAGTTCGTCGAGAAATTGCGTTGTGGCCACCTCAAAGGAATTGCTTTTTTATTGCTTATGAGGCAACAAATGCTAACGCATCATCGTCGTCGTCATCGTCTCCATCATCATCATCAGCAACATCGAGAAATAAATGCACGAAACGCGAAACAAGAATTACAAGAGAAGTCAAGTTTTAGGTATGACATCATTTCGAGAACCAAAAACCGAAACCCAACCCAAAGAACAAAAAAAAATATTCGCACAACTTTTAAATGCGGCGAGAGTTGCGTTGATTGAATAATATAGTCTCAGGGTGAGAGTGGCGGTGAGGAGGATTAAGGGGCAAACTTCCTTCCTTCGGGGCAGATTGGTTTTGTATAATTAAGCAAAAGGAGAGAATGAATGCGAAGAAGCCTTTAGGGCAACCTTGCGAGTGGCTTATAAATGGCTTTGGACCACGAAACCGATGCATTTTTCTGATTGCTTTCCATGAATCACCTGTCGAATGACGTAACCTGATCTGAAGGATAATGATTCGGGAATTTTATAGGAAATATTTAAAGAGGTCTGTCATAAATAAAAGGTAGCAGGGATATCTTTGAATTGAATTAATTGAATTAAGAATTAAATTTTGTTTAATATTAAACCAGAGCACTTAAAAATATATTAAACCTTATTTTGTTTGGTTAGCCTTATACTAGTTTCAGTTTTAGTGGGCTCAGAATATTAATTAATAGGAATTTTGCATTAAATTTTTGGGGGAAATCATGCTTAAACATTTAATTACAATTACCAAGTCAAGTGTTAATTCATGCCGAATATATATTAATAAATTAGAGCCTGAAATACATCATTAAAATAATAAAGACTCTGAATCAAAGATTCCCTCTATAAAAGGTAGTTTTAGTACTAAATGAAAACCTTTCTGAATGTTTTTCTTAAGCATAGTTCCAGAAAAAAGGAAGTTCCTTACATATTTTATACTGATTCCAAAGATTAGACAAAGAAATTTGACAAAATGATATTTGTTAACTGTTTTAATGTTATTTTAACTATTCTTTAAAAAGTTCCCTAAATAAATTGTATAACAAACCAACTCCTGGTTATGAATTCCTCTTCTTTTTACCTTTGCTATGTGAAATACTTTCGAAACATTCAGCGTGCAACAAACACATGGCAAGAGCAAGCGGTTAGAACACCAAACATTGAGAGGAAAAGACACGGATTGAAAATTGTGGGATAATAGCAGGCCACAACCAGGGAAAAGGAAGGGCGGAGGACCGACCTGTTGACAGGAGTGGCCATTCCCATCTGTTGTGGATCACCGCCGCAGTGGCAGCCGCTGCAACGGCAGCAAAGACGGTGGCACATTCCAGCGGTGAGCGCCGCTTGGGCACGTGCAATCGCTGAAAGGCAGGATCGTAGCTGAAGGATATGCGGGAGCTGTGCGCAGGATGTCCTTGCATTCCGGACACCTGTAGAGGCGAGGACAGCGTCGAAGTCTCCGGCGAACTGGCATAGAACGGCGAGTGTGGATAGGCATAGATCGAGGGACTGGCACTAAAAGCCGCCGCTGCCGCCGCCGAATTCAAACCCTGGGCAATCCTTGGCTGATGCGGATGCAGCTGGTGCTGTGGACTGTTGCCGGCACTAGTCGGTATAGGAATTGCAGCTGCCGCCGCTGATCGTGTGTATAATGTTGGCGAAAACTGATCGATGGCCTCCTCGTAATCCTCGTCGGTGCTGGAGCCCATATACAGATTCGTATCACTGGCCCGGGCATTGGGATTCGGATTCGTTGGCCACAACGACTCGTCCACGCAAAAGGAACTCCTCCCCGACTGTGATTTGTTGTAATAATAGAGCTGCGGGTTTAGGCGATGCATGAAGGGGCCGGGATCAACGGCGGCTCCTAATCCTACGGCACCTCCGCCGGTAATTCCAATGTGAGGATTGCTAAAGGCCCGCTTCCGATTGCTGCCGGAGTTCGCGGAGGTAAAGCTGGGGTTTTTGGATTCGTTTTCACAATTTTGGGAAGCAAAAGGTTTTGCGCGCGCAAATAAAAAAAAAAGGGTAAAAAAAAGAACAAAGTTGAGAGAGATGGAAGAAGCTTTTTAGATATATAAATATTTTCCATTAGATTTTCAATGATGATTTTCTCCAATCGAAATTAAAATATAATTTCAAATATATTTTCGAATTTGGGGGATTTTTGAGTGAGGAGGATTCGGTGGCGGTGCCGGGCAACAAAAGTCGATTCGGTGTTGCTTCAATGAAGTGAGAGATCGAGTTGCGAGTCGAAAGTGAACTGTGATCGGTTGGTGGCAAACGAGTCGGGTGATTTCTGATCTGGTGACGAATGCTTCTTTGTGGAACGATATCGTGGTGTTTTTGGTATATTTTGTATCCGTAAAGGGTTTTTTATGGCCAATCTAGCTTGTTTCCAATTGGTTTTTGTAAGTCAATATGATTGTGATCTTGAACATAAAAGGTTGTGTGATTATATTGTATTTTTCCTTCTCGAATCACTCAATTTTAATGGGAAAATCAAGGTCACAGCTTGTGAAAGAGTCCTTGTTTTTAATATCCATGTCTTTGTGTAGCAGGGATGGGCACTTAAAGGCTCTTTCAGCTTCAAAAGCTATTTCCATTGTGTTATGGTGGGATAAGCTAGCTAGACCACTCAGAGCTTACAAAACCAAAGCCTTTGAGAGTCTTTAGCCTTCAGATCATACCAAAATTAAACGTAAATATTGTCAGGGACAAGCATAGCACGCTAAGGATTATGAAAAAAACTCACAGGGCTTTCTTTAACTTGGATCGTATAAAAGGAGCTCTGATGTCGATATTTCATCAATATTCCTTAACCTTTTAGTGTAAATTTCATTTATTATTTCTCCTTTTATTCCTCTTAGTTGTTCATCAACTTTTCCCAATTTAATTTACACATTTATACACCCTCTGAACCCTCTAAAATCCCTGGAAAAATCCAACTAAATTAAAACAAGAGAAGCCCACTCAATTTCCACTTGATTTACGGCACAACAAACACACAGAGAAAATTATGATGCAACACATTTGCCGGCAGCAACGTGTCGATGCGCTCCAATTCTCAGCATAAACAACTCCTCCCAAACGGCAAACTGCAAACTGCAAAGCTGCAACATCGAGCGGCAACACATGATGGATGTGGCATGCCACATGCAATTTATGCCTTGAAAATGAAACTGGCAGAGAAAAAAAAATTAAAGCAGAGAAAGATCAACAATTTTGTCAATTACGTTGTTGCCAATTAATCTCCTTAAATAGAGAACATTTCCTCTGGGATTTGTTTGATCTTAGTTTTCTTTGGCCAAGTGACGAAAGCAACTAAGTTGCAAATGAATAAGGCATTTCCGCTTTAAGGAAGCTAACAGAAGAAGTTTTCTTACTTTCAATTAAAAATAAATACAACAATTCGAGGTATTTCTTATGTATTTTCCAACTTTGCAGAGCTCTCGGCTCGTGTCGCAACCGTGTGGAAAAATCAACAATAACAAATGGAGTGCGAATAAAAAAACGAAATAAGAACAACGACTACGTAAAAATTCAGCTGCAGTCCAGCTGCAATAGTAAAATTCGTTATTTCTCTTAGTTCTTCGTATCATTCTCAGCTACTGCGGCCTTGGGTTTGTGGTTTCCCTATTTTATTTCATTTTTTACTGCAGCCAAAGTTTTGTTCCTTTTTTTTTGCAACGCTTTTAATTGTTAATTTTAAGTTTCACGAAACTTTTAAATGTTCTCAGAAACTATAAAAATTAAACTTTTAAAAGGCAACAACTTTTTATTTCGGGTCAAACGGAAATGGGCAGGAACTACAAAAAGTTAAGTTCAAGATTACTCAAGGAGAAGTTTGGCCAAGAAAAAGGAAGCTAGTAAATGAGTTAATTATGGAAAGACTTGTGCCATAAATATTTAAAAAATAAAAAATACATAAGTATCGTCCTTCAAAATTTTGTTGAAGAGAAAGATCAATTTTTTTTTCATGATATGGCTTCAAAATAATGAATTAAAAATAATTTCACACATTCGTAACTCATTATCTCGCGAGATAAAACAATTATCTTTAATTTGTGAGACTTTCTCCATTCCATCAAAGTCTCTTCCTGTCAAAAGAAAAATAATAGTGTCATCCTTTCAACGCTCAACAACTGAGTTGTCATCATCCTTTTCTTTCGGCATCTTACATCTTGCATAATGGCAATGTGGGGAAATTAGCATAAAATAAGCAAAGGAAAAATGGAAAAATACGACCCTGTGGAAAAAACTTTGGAAAATTGTGAGCAAAGCTTTCGAGTGCGGTTTGTGGTTATTTTCGTTTTTATTTGCAGTTTTTTTTTGCCGTCATTGTGACCTGGCTTGCATTGTTAAGGCAGCAACAAATTAAATGCACATTACATGCAGCGGCATCAGCAGCATTTCCCTCCGCGTTTTCATTTACCATTGTATTTTTCCTCAGCTCAGTATGTCGCCCCAAAACAAAGCGAAAAACAAAAATCCAACAAGGAAATAAAAGTTTCCACAAAAATAGAGAAAAAACAACAATTTGCTGTTTGTTTTGGGGAAAATTAGGTGAATGGAGCTGAGCTGAGCTGTGAGCTGAAAGAAAACTGCTGCCGAGCGAGAGGGAAAAATGCCAAAACGGGAGCCTCGAAACTCCGATCAGAGAGATAAGACAACAGCAAAATCGTTGAAAAGAAATTTGCAGTCAGCTTCGAATCCGAACACTAAAAAATTCGGTGGAAAAAACGGGGGTAAATTAATCGCTTTGCCGGTTTGTTTTCGCAGTTAAGTTTATCGGCGAATTTTCATCGCTTTTACCCGCCAAGTCAAGTTAAAATTTATTTGCAAATTGTTTTTCTTGCCCGTTTCTATATTCGTGTGATTTTACGTAATTTGATTTCCAATGTTGTTTTTATTTTCTTCTTTTTTTTTGCGGCTTTTATTCGGAAATTCGGCAGTTTGATTTGACAGCACAATTAAGTTGAAAGGACAGCAGAAAAAGGATTGCGCAAGCGAGGTAGAGAAAGAAGTCGATGGAAAAGTAGAGGGAAATAATAGGACAACACCAATAGAAAACTAAGGTAGAAATACTAAAGATATTGTATCAATTTAGTTATTTATCTTTTTTCAGTAAGCAATTTAACGTAGCTTGGTAACTTGTAACTTGTACTAACTACGACATAATTTTTCATCCCTAATTTATTATTATATATCCTAAGCTCCTTTCGGTAATTGTAAATCTTAAATATGCTGACAATTTGTAATAGAATTTCGACAAATTTCCGTTTTAGATAATCATCAAAACTGCAACTGCTGATTTATGTGTGTTTAAAGGCAAAACTTTATTTACAAAGTTAGTTTGAGATGCATGAATAAATTATTTAAATTATTTAGATGCATGGTCAGACGGGGACAGCGATAAACAGAGAAAGAGATAGAGTGAGATAGGAAGGTAGGCACAGACACAGAGGTAGAATGCATGTTCGGTTGATGGAAAGGAAAGAGGGAAGAATGAGAAAAGTACTCACATTCACACACAGATAAAGGATAGGGGTTTCTTTTTGCCATTTATTGCTTACCTGTAAAGAAAAGAGAAAAATTTATTAGTTTAATTTTAAAAGATAAATAAATCTTATTTTTTATACAACTATTAGAAAATTTTAAAAATATCTGATATGTATATGATCTTCATAAATAAAAACTAGAGATAAACTGCTTATTTGTTATCATCAACAAGTAGTATGAAGTATTATTTAAAAGTACTTGTTGATATCTTGAATATTGGATTAAAAAAGTCGGTCAAATTTTAAAAAATTTGTTATTACGAAATTAACGGTGCGTATACGTGATATATACTGGGAAAAACGGGTTAGAAACTTAGATAGGGACGGTGGAAAACTTAGATGAAACACCGGTTAAGAAACGTTGATGAAAGTGGTGGGCAACTTTGCTACGGACAAGCAGTAGAAGCAGTACGAGGTTAGAAACCTGAATGCAAAAAGGAAAGCAGTACAAATCAGGTCGACCACACTGCTTGTTGTCTTAGTTCATGTTTCCAACCGGGAACTGCTTGGACAGTTTGCTATTGTCAGAGTTTCCAACCTGTGAACTGCTTGTGAAGAGCAATGTTCCCCACCTTATTTTTATAACAGTTGATATGACACTGTTAGGCAGGTTATTACCTTCGAAAAAGAAAAATTTAAAATAAAAATAATTTCCTTTGTATCTTAAAATTTAAAGTATTCTTTCGGACTTTTTTCAATATTACCCTCAATATTTAAGGCTTAAGTATACCTTTTTTAATGACTAATTAAAAAAGTGTTTCCTAACAACAAAAACAAAAGAGAGGAATAGCTTACTTAAACCTATAATATAATATTTAATTTTAAATCTTAATATTAAAAATATATAAATAATAATATTTGAAGTAAACAAAAAAGCGCAACGCAATAAAAAATGTGCTCATATTTGTTGTTGTCGCTTTTGGATTTCGGCCGCGTATTTGTTGCTCTCCTTACTTATTTTTTTCCTATTATGTATTTGTTTTTGTTTTTTTTTTAAGCGCAGTAGCGAAAAACGGCAACAAATACAAAGAAGGCGATAATGTGCAATGTGCACAAAAGCGATCAATAACAATATGAAATGAGAGGCCAATAAGAAGGAGAGTAAGAAAGACTGTGAGAGAGAAACGGAAAACAATAACAAAACAAAACAGACGACGATAGAATGCAATTAGAAGACGCAGATAAAGAGAGAAGCAGGGAGATAATGAGTGAGAGAGAGACGAGGCAAAAATAATTCACGTGTGTAAAAGCCAAACGTTGTAAGAGAGTAAAAGGAAGAACGCGAGAGCGAAGAATTCTTCCAAGTGATAAGCTTCTCTCCGTCCCCCACTCACTCTCTTCTGGTCTTTTCTCTCTGAGAATCGATTGAGCTTTAGTATTTGTATTTGTCGCATTTGTTTTGTTTTTCTTTTTTAATTTGCACGGCTTTTGTTGTTTTTGTTTTTGCTGTCGTCTCTCTTTTCCGTCTATAATAAAAATAGCAATTTGCGCACTATTTTTAAATGTTTTGAAAAATTGTTTAATTTATTTATTTTTTGCTCTCTCTGTTTTCCCCATTTTGTTATTTGTCCGCTTCGATTTGTTGTTGCTGTCAATCACAGCAAGAAAAAACATAAAATAATTGTAAGGTTGATGTTTCTATACCCTTTTTAAGGATTTTATATTAAACCTATTTTGATTAAAACAGGTTGAGTTTTAACAAATCAACTTATCAACATTAAATTAGGGAAAGATCTTAGATCCTAGAACAATTAAAACCCTCAAGGATCCCAATAAAAGATCAAAGATTCTTCTAAAAGATCAAAGATTCTTCTAAAAGATCAAAGATTCTTTTAAAAGATCAAAGATTCTTTTAAAAGATCAAAGATTCAACAAAAATCGAAGATTCTTAAAGATCAAGGATTCTAAAATATCAAAGACCCTTACAGATGAAAAATACTTAAATATCAAAGATCCCAAAGGATCTAAAATCCCAAAAGGTCTAAATCCTAAAAGATCTAAGATTCTTAAGGAGCTAAGATCCTAAAGGATTGAAGACCCTTCAAAGTATAAGACCCTAAAAGCTCCCAGATCCTAAGAGATCAGTAAGAAATATACATATATTACAGTCAGATCAGTCTAATAAATTTCTTTAAATTTCGATACAAGAACAAAAATTTGGTAATACATATAATTTGTTTTTCATATCAGAACTTCATAAGATCGGTCACCCTTCCAGTGACAATACTCTCTGCAAGGGTAAAAATAAAAGATTTTGTCAACGGAAAGAGAATTGGCAAATTGGAACAACCTACCGAACACACGCCCCTTCCGATATCTCATGTATAGTATAATATATAAGTATATACAATACAGCACACTCATGACAATTCGCTTAAGCGCCTTGGCGCCAACTGACAACGACAAAATCTATTATTTTTGTGTTTTTTTCTTCTTTTTTTCACTATTTTCTGTCCATGTTCATGTATTGCATTTCGTTTAAAGCCCCGGGGACTACTTGTTGGGGTTGTATGTGTGGCTATATGACTGCGGAATTCACGTAAGACAAGCATAATCGATGGCCTGTCTGTTATCACAGAATTTCTTGACTTCAACTGATAAGAGGAAAGCAGCAAAAAAGAAAGAAAGCGTCGACGAAATAAAACAAAAAAAAAAGAAAGAAAGACAAGCGTGCTGCAACCGGGGCGATTTTTAATTTCCCCAATTGATAAATGTGCCAAAAATATGAGTTCATTCTTTTTGCAATATTTCCGGGAAGCGACTCAAAGCGAACCAGAAATTTATCAAAATGATATTAAAAGTGCTTCGAGGTTTATTACTTATTTTGTATACAACTATTCAACTTACAATATCGTCAAAATATGTAGTAAAATCTGTTAGTAAACTTCAGTAGTAATTCACTAAATATCTGCTGTTTAGCACATTGTTACACAACGTTTTAAAACCTGACCACACCTAAAGTGGCAACACAAATAGGAAAAAATAATAATAGTAATTTTACTTGGGCCCCAAAACAAATCATCTTTCATTTAGAAAGGCAATAAATAAACAAGACTCGACAACCCGGAAGCATTGTCATGAGATATTTACACAGTTGTAAAATGTGCAACTTTGCAAATTGTTTAATGAGTCGCGGCGATCCCCCTAATAAACGCCATAAATAAATCGCCATTATATATATAGCTAAAGAATGCAACACGAAAATGTTCAATCAATAGATCGTTTGCTGACCTCCATTTACCTTATTGGTAATAGCATTTTGCAATGGATTTCCTCGGCGAAAAAGTGCACACAGCGCAACGAAATTCGAAGAAAATGTATTTCCAATTGATTTATGCATTTCCCTCGCAAATTTATGTGTTTCAAAAAGTTCCCAGGGCGGAAACAAATTTGGCAATGATAAATTGACCGATCACAAGGCAGTGATACATTTGTATTTAAACAAAAAAATTATTTATAAATAAAATAAATGCAGTAAAACAGACTATGTGTTACCCTTTTAATGTAGAATAAAAGAATATAAATCTAAGATAAATATTATGCCTAAAATTAAGACTTAATCGTTGCGTGCTATATTTATCGATATCAATATTCCTATAATATATTTAATATAATTTTAATATTTGCTTATTTCATCTCAGTGATATATGTCAGTAAACCCGACTGATTCCTTGGATTACATTGTCCGGAAACAATTAATTTGACTTTTATTTATTATTTTCTCATCTGCAAGGCATCATTAAAATAGTCATAAATTCTTCATGATTTTATTTAAATAATATCTACGAAACGTACCAATTAAACTAAAAGGTAATTTAAATAAAATCGAAAGACATGGCCAGAAATGTTCATTTAATTGCATTTTTCTTCTATCAACTGGCATTTTGTGTATTTCCTTTCGCAGTTTTCATCAGATTTTCGTCGTGTCCATGACAACTGTATGTTTTTCACTTTTTTCCCCCACCTGACTGAGTGTGTCTGTCTCTCTGACAAACAATAATTAGGCAAAGTAAATAAATTAATTTCGCATTTTCGCGCGTGAAGAAAATTAATGCGGAATTAATGGAGCGTCAAGGCGTCTGCTCACTTGCTCACATGAATCGTTTGAATCGCCCAGCCATATCCCCAGACTGCGCCGCCAGTGCAGACATATAGAAATATATCCATCCGTTCATTCAATTTGCCAAGTGTTTGGTTGCATTTTAATTAGTAATTTATTAATTGGCACTTTAAGCAGCGGGCGGGCAGTGCAGTGCAGTGCCAGACATTGGCTGCAAGAGTGATTCAGAGGAAATGGATGACTGACTGAGCGCCGATTGCCGTGTAACTTTGTGATATGATTCATTTAATGGGATAAAAAGTTGATAAGGGATAAGGGTACCTGGGAAATCTGTAATATCTTATTGGGAAATTCAATTCTGCTTTAACAATACATAACCAACTCTGGAACGGCAGCTTTAGTCCCATATTTCTTCATATCACCTTTTAATTGGTTTCTGAGCAATGTTGTGCAAGTGGGAGCTCCTTAAAATTACCCAATAATCACAAAGAAACTCCCTTTCTATATGGTAAACCTCAACTTTCTGCCCACGCCACAGTGATTAACTTCCTGTGCCAAACCGGCTTTTCTTTGCTTTGGATGCCATGTGGGCGTTGTCAGAAGCAAGAAGAAGTCGACAAAAAACAGCTGTTGGCTTCTGACTCCACACAGCTGCTTGCTTATCCCCGCCGCTGCTGTTGCTGACTCAAAGAAAAAATAAGAAATTGCAAAGAGGCGCCTCCAGAGGTTGGAGGTATAAGGGGTGCATCGCGAAAGCGTTTATGGAGTTTCTGTAAGTGGAAATCGCAGTACATACGGATGATGACTAATAAACACAAACTCGCAGACAAAGAGAGACTACACTCCATACACTCCACACACTCTGCCACAACAAACAACGACGAACACAAAACACAGTAAAAATCCTACAAGGCACTGCAAACTAAAAACAAAAATAAAAACCGGCAAAATAGCTAAAAATGAACACGAGCAGCACAGGCACGGACAAAGAAAAAACCGGCTTAAAACTATACATACATCAAAACGAAATGAAAATAAAAACAAATGCAAAAAATAATACTTTTAAAGCAGCAACAACATTATATTGCATAAAGCTGGTGGAATTTTTTTCATTTTCCTTTTTAATGGCGAGTGCGAAATGATCGAAAAAGAAGTTGCAAAAAAGTTTTTATTTTATTTTTTCCTGAGAAGTAGAAAAAATTCAACTAAACTAGTTAAATTTTTATTGCTATTTTTTTGAGGAAAAAAAAAAGGTTCTTTAAATGAAGGAACTTTAATAAGTGCAGTTTGAAGCATTATTTAAATAATTATTTATTTAATGAGTATTAAAACCTAAGAAATAATAATAATATCTATGAGACTTGAAGCACTTTAAGCTCTCATAATTGGTAGACAGTTGCTGAGACCGCCTTTAGTTAATTGCCAGCAACAATAACTAAATAAATTAATTGCTCTTTCTTTCAACATTTTCCAAAACATAAAATCTTTAAAAATTCTGATATTTTCAGGGGAATTTCCCATACAACTGCGTGGGCTGAAACATCCGCCTTAGAAAAATGTCTTACTCAGCCATTGAAAACTCGTACAGACACACAAGATATTAAGACATTTATTACTATAGAACATCTTTCTGAGCCAATTAGAATCTGTTTAAATCTGAAAAGTTTCGACACAATCTTGTATTAATTAGTAAAAAAAAAAAGACTTATGCAAACTAAAAGATTAGAAAAGAATGTGAAAGGAAAACAAGTTTAGCAAATAAAGATAAACGAAACACAAATGTGATTTTCAAGATGTGATAATAGAACTTTTGGCAAGTCATTCGCATTTCGCATTTTATATTCAAAAAGATTTAGTTTTATTATCTTCGGACTTATAATCTTCGATAGAAAGTTGCCTTAAATAGGGGGAACAGATTGTGAGCAACACAAATCCCATAATGAATGAAAGACGGAGCAAAAGCAAAGAAAATTGATTAAAAATATATGAATGGAAGTGGAGGGAACGCGATTGTAAATGCATTAAGTCCAAGCAAAAGGAGATACAAGCGCCCGGCTTAGTGGAACGGAAATGAATCGGATTCCAATAAGGCGCACAACAAATAGTGTGTGAGTCAGAGATAAAGGCGACCCAAGAAGGCATAATAATACATATTTTTTCTATATTTTTTCTCTCCCCAGTTCGATGACCTGGCTGCCTAATGAATTGGCAAATTAGGTGCGAAACCCTCCCTACCATTTGAGGCCCATAACAAACCCGTATTGGGTCAAAACAAATGCTTGATAACAGAAATGCATTTTGTCACGCACATTTTTTGTTGTTTTGGTACCGCTTTTGTGGGTTCATCACCTCCCCCATTGGGGTTCCTATATAGCTTCTGGAGAGGGAGGAGACTTTTCTAGTCGCCGACACGCTTATTAAGTCTTTCTTCCCACATTCGCACACTTGTGGATTTCAGGTCAACAAATGGCAGTAAGTCTGGGGGCAAAATGCGTCAATCTAAATACGTCAATCTGGACAAACGATGGAAGGTTCATTCACATTTCTGTTGAAATGTTGCCTTTATAAATATACTTTCTTAGAAATGTTTGTTTACTGGTTTTACTTGTAAATGAATTGGTGATTTAATGTTATTATAAGTAGTTGCCTTTTCAGTGATTTATTTTAAGAAATCAATTTAATTCTGGCTCAGTATTTAACAACTTTTTATAGCCCCTACTCGGCGATCTTAAAGAAATCCCAAGTCCCAGAAAAAAGGGTTCTAAATATAATATTCTTTCAAACCAAACTTTCTTCAAGTTTTTCTATAGAACCACTGGCCACCACTTAATCCTCATAAAACACTTGGCAAAAGTTAATGGACCATCCGTTAATTCCCATTGAACTTTTTAACGACCCTTTTGGAAGCGAACGCCTCCGCAATCTGTGTGAATGTTTGCTAATTGAAGGAAAGGTGCAACTTCAAAAGATGTAAACACTTTTTTACACTTTTCCCCGTCTGCGTTTGCAACTTTCACGTTCAACTTTAGAGCTGAGCCGTTGCTGCTTTTCACCCAACAAAACACCATTTGACATTTTCTTCATTTTTTCCCCCATTTTCCCAGTGGCGCTTTTTATTGATTTTTGGTTCGAGTAACTTTCCAGCTGGAAATTGCGTTTCAGTTCAGTTCCGAGCCTTCCCCCGAAATGCAAATCCATAATCAACTTTCTGCGATTTGCAGTTGCTTCAGTACACACACGATAATAATAATAACTTTGCTTTTTCTCAACCGTGTTTCGGACTGTTATTTTTTCGCTGTCAAGGTCGTTCTTCGATAGGGTGGCACCTCCTCCCTTTTCAGCTCATCCCTCCAAAAGTTCTAGGTTCCGGCAACAGTTTATTTTTGCCCAGGCAGGCATTTCCGTATTTTCCAACCGAATTGTGTTGTTTTTATTTCGCCTATTATCTGGCAATAACACTCCGGAAGGAATGGGAATAAAGGGTTTCGAATTGTAGGTAGTTACAAGTTGATTTGTTTACTGGCGAGTCCAGTGAGAATGTCCATGTTACGTGTCTTTAGTTGAATCAATATTAAGGGTGATATTGTTACGTAAATATTTATTAAAATATTTACTTTAGTATATGAATACCTTTTCATTGGTACACTAACTTATTGATCCTGATTTGCCGTCGCTTGGTTCAAAACAATCCACCAAACTAATTCCATCCCCTTCTTCTGCTTCGTTTGTTAGTTCGATTTTGTTGCTGCTGTCCACAAACATTTTTTTATGGGACGGGTTCCGTCCTTTGTTTTGCCAAAATATCAAATTAAGTTTGACATGCAAAAAAGAGTAAAACTGAAAACTCAGACAACTTTTGGCACTGCACGGAGAGGACACTGACATGATTAAATGAAAGGGAGAAAGTTAATTAATGGCCATGTCCATCCAACGACGTTTTGAAAGGACTCGATTCTGGTGTCCATTTAATTAAGGCTTTTGAGAGTCAAGCAAACAAACTTTGTGTGGGTCCTCCAATGCAATTTAATAATGTCAGTGCAATTTGCAGTTATTAAATAAGAATAGAGGAAATTTGTTGAACAGAAACTATATTTTAATGGGATAAAAAGATATTTAAAGTTACATAGCCATATTTATATAATTGGTTTGAAAAAAATATGTTTTTAATTTATAAAAAGCATTTTGAACACTGTAAAGCGGTCCCAAAATATAAGACGTTTACATGTGAGTTTTTGTAAGAAACTAATTTTATTTAAAACGATCCCCGCTTTATATAGGAGATTGGGTTTTAATTTTACTCTATGACCTACGCAGACCGCACATTTGCTCGTCTTATCTTCAGAGGCCCCACGCAGGAGTTTCAGATTACATTTACAATATTTGTCAAGTGCCCGCTAAATTTAAAGATAGGCGCGCATAAAAAACATGTATTTATTTCATTAAGGTGTTAAATCAACAAAGGCGTCGAACTTGTCACTTGAATCCAGCCAGCCAGGAACCCAGCCAAATTATATTTAATTTGAAATAAATTCCCTGAAATATTCGGACATGCTCAATCTGTAAGAGGTTCGTATAAGAAATTGCCATTTTGCATTCTGGGCACATAAACTCATTCAATTGATTGCGATTATTGACCCACTGTGGGTAGAATCACACCAGCAACTTGGCAAGAGAATCAGGGAGAGAGATGGGGACATTGTCTCTGTGTGTGGTGGCGGCTGCTATCTTTCGCGGACCGTAGAAATTTATGAGCAAATAAATATGCCTGATATTGTTTGTTGTTTTCCCTCCTTTGCCTTAGCTCTCTTGCCTTTTCGTTTGTATTTTATTTTTATTTTACTCGATTCTTTGTTATTCTTGCCTTTAGTATTTAAATCATGTGCTCGGGTCCTGCCACCTTTCCCTCCTATTTCCTATCTATAAGATCACAGCCAGCCAGCCAGACAACTGACGTCTATCAATAATTTCGTTCTTTATTTTCGGCTTTCTTTCGGTTGAATCGACGACTTTTCCCACTGCCCCTTTTGGGTTCGCCGCCGTGCTCTGCACTTTTTTTAATTCGGTTTTTTTTCGACTCAATTTGACTTGCAAATATGCAAGGAGTCAATACCCAAAGTCAAAGCCAATCATCAATCAATCAATCAGCCGATTCGAGCGCATGAAGAGGCGCCTATAAATCAATAAAAGGCGTTTCACGCTCTGTCAAGGTTTCAATTTTCAGCTTTTACGTTGTTTTTGTTGCTTTGCAGCTAAAATGTCTAAAACAAGGGACAGAAGTGGCAATTCTACACACACAGAAAGTATGTAAAGTTCTGAAATGTTCTTGGTAAAAGAACTTTAGGGAAGGCACTTTTTTTGCTATCGAAATTACTCGAAATCATTCAAAAAATGTGCTTATAATTCCCAACTTTTTATTTTGTTACTTAGCTTGTCAAACTTGCCCAACAAACTCCATGACTTTACAGATCACATGGGCTACATTAAATAATATTTTTCTTCGTAATACTTAAAAACTAATAAAATATTCAATATGTTTGTAATGTTTGCTTTCTTTTTGTGTAGGGAATCCAAAAAAAAACTTGAAAGAATCAGAGAGTAGGCGTAATCTGAGGTATTCCCTCTGCTGGCGCTTCACATTTAATTGCGAGCGTTAAAAGTTCCGCTCTCGTCACATGGAAACACCTGTTCAGCATTTCAGTTCGCAACCACAGTGGGGCAGGTTGTGAGTCGTCAGGTTCTTATATGTATTTTTTTTTTTCGAATTTGGTATTGATTAGAGAGAGAGCGCAGAGCCACACACCTCGTTAACATTCTCGCCTGGCAACCAAAAGGGAATTATTCTGATACGCATGGAAATGGAATTTGATTTGATTTATTTATGGAATATTTGAGGCGAAAATAGATGGGCAAGTGATTTAAACATGGAAGGTACTTAGTAAGTGTTTAGGTAAAATTTCATAAACTAAATAAATAGAGGTGTATATTTATTTCAGAAAACAAATTGTTTCTAATTTTTTGGGATACGAAAAAACTGCAAATTCATGAAAATAATTTGATAAAACTCAGTTGAAGAATGTATATTTAGTTCTTTAGGTTATTTTCAACATAAATGAGCTTCGAAATAGTTCTTTATATTTAGAAAAAGTTATTTTCAAACGAATATAAGCAAAAGGTCCTTTCACCTTCACCTTTTAGACAAAAGCAATCTTAAAATGTCATGCCATATTAACCTTTTATGTTTTTTTTAACGATAAAACACTCTCTCATTCAGTTCAACTTTCGCATTATGCATACTCATCGCTGTGGGCATTAATGGGTTAAAAATCCACTTGAAAAGAGGCAACATTGTTGCAGTCACCGAACGGCAACCCCTCCACGAATTTTAGCCGAGAAAAAGCAGCTCGTGGCGTTAAATGGGAAAACAAACAAAAACGACAGTCACAGAAAATAAATAAAAAACAAAAACTAGAAAAAGGTGCTAAAAATGATGGCGCGAAAAGAAAAAAAAAACAATTCCAAAAGACATGCAAAAAATTCGAATTTAAAAAGTAAAATTGTGTGTAAAACTTTTCTGGGGTAACTCTTAAAGGATATCAGAAAGGTACCTAATATTTCGAATATTCGTATGGGAAATATTGTATTCTAATGAACGATATTATCAAGATATTGTAATTTAAAGCCTATAGCTATGTGGGATCATAAATTGGGTAATACCTAACCCAAACCGAACTTAAAAACTTGACAAAAAGTATATTTTAGTTAAGATTTGTATGCCAAATTTGTAGCTAACTATTACTTTCCTCAAAATATCTATATATTTATAGGAAAAAATAGTATTTTAAGAAAAAATTAACTAATAGTTTTTACATTTAAAATATTTATAGTATCCAAAAAATAGTGTTTTTTCTATTTAAAATTTAAACAAGAAAATAAACAAATGCTAAAAACATATCAAAAGGGTTTATTATAATAGAGGACCGCCTGAAACATGAATTAAATCTAATTTATTTCATTGAGTTTAATCAAGGCGCGAGAAGAAGAGACAGAAGACTCTCTCAGTCTTTCTCCCACTCTTTGACGCTCTTTCACAAAAAGCGTGAGAGAGGAAATAAAGAAAAAATGCCACGCGCAGCAGAGTTTATTTTTAAACAACAACAACGCATTATAATGAAGGCGGCGGCACCAGCACCAGCAGCAGCAACAACAACAACAATAATAACTATAACAACAACAAGGAGTGAAATAGTCGCACATTGATAGGCGATGCTTGATAGCAAGAAAAAGGGGAGGTGGAACGAGACGATGGAAAGGGGGGCGGCGGCAGCAACTGACGATGGTCGTATAAAAATCAACTTCAATATTTGTGTCTATTTTTAGACACAAAACGAAGCGATACGAACGCATGACCGTTGACTGCCATTGTGTGTGTGTGGGGTGTGTGTGCGCGCGAGAGAAAATGGGAATGCCAGAGCGTGTGGGGGAACCGGAGAGGAGACTCAAAGAGTCAGAGAGAAAGAGTGCGAGTGCTTGTTGTAATGCGCCGGCCAACGATCGCGTTGCAGCCCCAACAATAATCACAACAAAATTACAACTACTGCAAAAAGCTCTCAGCAAGGCGTGCGTGTGTGCTTGAGAGTATGGAATGGGGGGTTGTGTGCGTGAGTTTTGGGGACGAGACGCCACACAGACAAAGCGACGTCAGACGTCTCTCTGATACCCAGTATTTTTTCGAATTAACAAGGTATATCCACATGTCTGTAAATTCTTCAAAAGAGTGTTTATCGGTCCTTCGATTCAATTTTCGATATTTAACCATCGATCGATAAGATAACCATCTTAAATATCGATATTTTCTTTGAAATATCGAATTTTTGCCTAAAATGCTCTGTGTTGAGTAAAAGATTTCTATAGAGAATATTATTTTTTTACAAAATTTTGTTTAATCGATATATATATCACAATTTGAATAAAATTGATCGATTAATTAATCACATAACATTTACTTTGTTACAAAGTTACTCATTATTATCACACGAAACAAGAAAATTACAATTTTCTAATACTCTTTTCAAACCACTAAATATATCATGTTTAGTATGGTATAAAACTCAACGTTATAGTGGTTACAAATCGAATTCTGTCCAATAAATCAAGCTGTGAATTGCCTAGTTGAAAATTCCCTCGAAATTCCATCAGAAATTTCCACACTTGTCGTAATAATGGTAATTATATATAGTTAACAAATCATTTGCACTCATTCCGATTTTCATCATCATTAGAAAGTTGTGTGGCGCCTAGATTAGCACACCCGTGCCCGCATTCCCCCCCTTGCCACAATTCCCCGCTTTGTCTCGAGCATCGAATTTCCCGAGCGAAGGTCAAGCTGTGTTTTTAGGTTTTGTTACATTTTGCTCACACACCGCCGTAAAGCGAATTATTTCCAGTTTTTACTACATTTCGTTACTTTTTTACATCACAATATTTCGCCGCTAGTAAGTGCGCTGCGCATAAGGCGAAGCTCATTTTAGCGTAAAGCGTGGCTTTTATGTAAGCACAAAAGGGGAGGGTGGTGCAGGGGTTACTCAGCGCCCCCCATATGGCGCATTTTCAGATGAAAACGAGACGAAAATAAATAGAAATGTATGCTTGTGTTCGGGTAATGCATTATGAGGAAGTGAATGATTTAATTTTGCAAAGCTGTTTTAGACTCGCTTAAATTATGGGGAAAAACCATGAGAGAACACAAAGTTATGTTTCGAAATTAACAAGTGTTCTTGATTATTAAAGATTACAGCAGTATTACAAAAGCGGAAAGCTATAAAATATACTTATGTATATTAAATAACAAAACCAAAACCAAGCTTAGTAAAAGTGCAAATTTAAAATAGGTCTAGATTATTATTTGCGATTTTAGTTTTAGACTTCATTTAGTCTTAGGAATCCCCCTTACATTTTAATCTTTAGAAAAATCCAAGTGCATTGACTAAGTTGTTTACGTTTCTATAAGAATAACACTTGAAGCCCAATGACTAAGTATTCCTCTTACGCTCATGCATGTTTCTGAGTAAAAGAAATAAGGTATTGCAAATAATCTATATCGCAAGGAAAGGCAACAACCAACTGATAATAAAGGGTTCAATAGTAACAAACGGTTTTACGGAAACAATCATCTTTAAGATCCCACAATTCAAGTTAACTAGTTAAAAACCTAGTCAGAATATTCGCAAATGGTTTGGTCCACCCAAAATCACCTCCTCTGTACTCCCTACCGCATGTTCTGTTGTCTCAGCTGCTGGTTGGCTTTCATATCCAGATATGCAGATACATTTGTACAATCTGTTGGCCTGACAAGTGCGTGGTGTGTGTGGTTACAATTTGTTTCAGACAAATACACATACACATACTTTCCTAGATAATTTAGATAAACAATTGATATATGTACGGGTACGGGGCCGGCAGCAGTTGTTGGGGGGTAGGAGCTCCAGAGCTGGTGGCTTTCCATCCCGATAAGGCGGAATCCCAAACGGAAGTGACAACCGCGTCAGCAGGCTCTTGAGCGTGAAATTTTGGTACAGAAAGTTCTCTCCTTAGTAGGTCAAATGCGTCAAAAGGCGACAGGCCCCGAAGAAAGCAAAACAGGCAACAGATTTGGCCAAGGAAAAGTAGCAGAGAAGATATATATTTTGGCACATGTGAGACGGGAATGCTTTTGACCTTGTGGCAAAAAATAAATACAACCATTTTCAATATTTTCGTTCCCTCGCAAAAAAAGAGATTTTCTGCTGAAACCAAAACAAACCCTGGAAGCGCCATCAAATCGAAAGGAGGTATTGGTTGGGGGCCATGGAATATGATTTATTACTATAAGTTTACCCTAAAAACTAAGACTAATGCTTGAGAAGTATTCACAGGGTGCAAAACGTTAAATATATAAAAACTTTATTAATTCCCTATTTAATTGAAAAGTTCTAAACCCTAGCAAGCATATTCAAGTTCTTTAATAATTGTTAATTTTCGATTTTAGAGCATTTCAAAGTCTCATTTCACTGCAAAAATTATTTAATTTGCCATTGGAAATTCGAGCAGCGGAAACCGCAAGCAGGTGTCCGATCATTTCTTTATGATTGTTCAGTTCTGTTCAGAAATCTGACAAACGAAGACAGATATGCCTTTCTATGTGACTTTGACATAGATTTTAGCGTCGGTTTGCAAGTACACCGAAAAACGGTGAAAACAAACAATAAATACTGATTCTTCCTCAACTTGTTGGCTACTTTTTTATTCATATTTCATTATTATTGTTGATTTTGCTTGGCGTACAGACATACCTACATATACTCGCATACGAATGAATCAACTCCGATCGAAGAATGGGGAGTGAGTAATTGACAAAGCATTTCTTGGCGCCTCCCATTACGGAAGTTCACTTCGCGAGGTCACTCGCTGAAATCCAAGAACAGACCAGGCCTAACCCCCTAGTTCCCGGCTCCTGTTTCGGGGGTCTTTCAATTATTCTAAGTCGGTCAATGTCAGGCACGCGTCAAGTTAACATTTCGATAAATATAAACGGAGATATATGTGTGGTTTTTGTTGGGCCCTGCCTTGAACGCGATTTTAGCAACGCATGAGGTAATCCCACATACAGTGATATACCGTATAGTTTCATGTTTCCAGAGGGGATTTGGACACACAGGTAAAGGTAAAGGTGTCTGCTGTCTCCTTATCAGGTTCTTCTTCCCGTTGGATAAGATGACGCACCAGGCGGAAGACCCTGTGGGGGATTGTTTCGAGGCCCGAAGAGCTGCCGATCGATCGGGTCGTTGCCTCTGGACAACAAAACCAATTGCAGTAAATCTGTCAATTAATATCCAGCAAAGTCGGGACAGAGGCGGCCTGAGTGAAACATTGTTCTGTATAAATTATAGCAACAAAGTCCGGAAAAGATGCGCCAAATGTTGGGAAAAAGAAGAAGGAAGACGACGCGGCCAAGGCTCATGTGGTGAGTAAAAGAAATCTTATAAGAGAACCCAAGGGGTTAAGTACAGTGGGACTTGGCAAAGTTATCAATAAGAAAAATTAGTATTTATTAAAAGAAAATGTTATAAAAGCTAAAAGGTATTTAATATCCTAAAAACTGTAACTATTTTCTTATTTATTTAAATCTAATTAGTGAAGAAGCCGTTTTTATAGCTAATAATTTGTATTAAGCTTGATATTCTCCAAGATTTGATTAAAATAATGTTGAATGTACAAATATAAATTGTTCAAAGAGTTACCACTGTATTAAAAACTAACAAACCCAGGGCAGAGCACTGCCCAGACATTCTGCATAAAATATTCTACTTTATAGAGAGAATTTCTTGATTACTTTTCTGCCCGACTAATTGACAGCTTGGACAATGGCGAATTAGCTTTCAGCGAGTGTGTGTTGTGTGTGTGCTGAGTACAAGTTATGAGCTCAACTCATGGATGATGACAACATTTGACCATGGGGCCAAGTCGGGCATAAGAAGTTAATGGAATTTATCTTTGTCATAAAAGTTATTTAAGTATTGCAAAATTCTTGGTAGGGAAAATGAGAATTTATATTCCAGATGCTTGCTGGCAGCAAACAACGATTTATATTCTAGCAATAAAAATTCTTTGATTTAAAGCGAATGGATGATGATTAATCAGTGCACAATTTGCTGTTTGTGGTTGAGGAAGAGAAAATACTTCTGATTTATGGAGAAAGGTTTTTATTTCCTATTAATTTAAATGCCATAAAGAAGATCCTTTATTAAAAGAAGCCTTTATCACTTGTACTTTCCTTTTAATTCACACTAAATCACCTTAACCAGTTGCAATTTATTTCCTATTCAATTTTAATTCGAGAAAATCTTTCTTTTCTTATGTAATAAGGTAAAGTGATCCACAAAGGCAATTGTTGTTACAACAGAGCCCGACATCGAGTGTCATTCAGCGGAGAAGACTTTCCTTTTCAATGGACAAGGGCCAAAACCAGTTATGGCCGCCCCAAAGTGCCCCCCTTTTCCCCTCGTTACTTTTCTTCTATTTGGTGGCCACTTGTCCAAGAGGAGACACATGACATAAGTGGATTCGAGCATGGGTAAGACGCCCTTGGGCCCAGTGCATCAATCAGTTGCTCTAATAAAGGAAAACACGGACAAATTGTCTGGCCCGGAGATGGAGAAAAATGTAAATGTTATATGGCTGGGATGGTCTAAGGGGGGGCTGTGTCGAAAAAGGGAAGTTGTCAAGTGCAGGGCCAGCAGTTGGGTCTTCGGACTTCGGTCTTCGAGCTGTTGCTAAGCCGGCAAGCAAACACGAACAAACCATTTCCCAAGTACATATGGCGAGGCGAGGCATTACTCATACGACGCATTGTCACCCCCCCTGGTGCTGCTGCTGCTGCTCCACACTCCACTGGCTATTTTTAATACCCAAGCCACATAATTCATTGTAATTTGCCTTTTGCTGCCAGAGTCTCAGCCCCCTTTTATTTTTTTACATTTCTTTCCAGTTGCATTTCGTTTGGGGAAGTGAAGGAAAAAATAAAGGAACAAGAACTGAAGGGGGTTGCAGCCAGTGCAGGCACTTGACTCCGTCTCCGTCTCCGCTCTTGGTCGTCACACGCAAATGCGCAATCTGCCAAGAATATAATATACATATCTTTTGTATCTACTACTGGTTCTGCTATATATCCCAGTATCTACACACATGTTTCACTTGCCTTGACTTTGGTCTCTCTCTCTTCTTCCCTTAATCTTTTGGCATTCGCTCAATGTAAGCTACGGAAAAAGATTCCTCATGCTTTTTATGCATTTCCCTGCTAGTTTTAATCATTTCGATTTAGCCGCAGCGAATGCAAAACCCCCAAAAAGTGAGTCATCCAATCAGCTTTTTCTATGGCAAACAAATTAGTCATCAGCAGCCTTACGGGGGCACCAATAAAAAAATATATATAAAGTGTCACCAAGTTTTAGCTCGAAAAAAAGTTGGTCAATGGGTTTGGAAATACTCTTTAGAGAAAACTGTTTGGGATCGGTGATGAAAGCCTTTTATTGTTTAACAAAACGTTCATAATTTGGCCATAGTTAAGCGAAGATAAATGCAATTTGACGTTTATTGTTTTGGCTTGAACTCTCAATGAATATAAATTACAAATTGGGGTTTGGTATATAAAACTTGAGAAATAAAATTGCAATTTCCAAGCTAGCAAAACTCAAGGGAGAGTAATTTGCTTTGTTAACAGATTTAAAAAGATTTAAATCCATTCAAATTAACCAAATAAACCTTGATTACTATTCCAATTTATCGCCGTAATTTTCCTCAATTTCTTCTTTAATGGCAATTTACTATTTTTGGGGTATTTTTGCAGTGTATGGCAATTGAGTAAACTTTTGTACGCTTTAAAACGAACTTAATTAAAGCGACCTTTCGTGTCACGCACGTGTTGTTTTTGTTGCCGAGCCACCGCCCCCACAGAATCACACATTGGTTCTCAAAAAATACACCGCTTGCTGTGCAAACACACACATTCCATGGCTAATTTCATTGATGAATTTTTATTAAATAAATTATTATAATGAGGTTTACCCTCTATTAGAGGTCTCTCCTCCTTCTCCTTCTTTCCTATTTCAACTGTCTTTCTCTTTCCCTGGTTTTTTACGCTTCCCGCCTAAGCAAGCAATTCCAGCAAATGGACGTAGCGGCGAATTTGCAAACAAACAAAGCAAAAAAAGAAGAAAAAAAAGCATAAAAATGAAACAACAAAATAAAAGCCAGGCAACAACAAATTATTTGAGTGGCGAAATTATTTCTTGTGCCCGAGAGGGAGACAGCTAGGCAGAGTGGGAAAGAGAAGGCGGCGCGTGTTGGCACTTTAGCGATTTGAAATGAACCTGAAACTAGCCCTAGACTACAACACTAGCCTTCATGGGAATTGTACTAATATTGAACGTTTTTCGTTTACTAATTTGGCGTTTAAAATTACCTAAATTTCAGGTTTCAAATTAACAAATGGGAAAGCTACAGTCGAGTGTGACCGACTGTGAGATACCCGGTACCCAAAGCATTGTGGGTGAAATTAAACAGCACATGAACAAGGAAAAAAGGAAAATGTTGATAAATGAAGACAAATATTGCTAGAAACATGTTGAGCAACCCTCAGAAGAGACAAATGTTGCTAGGAACATGTTGGGCAACTCTCAAAAGCGACAAATGTTGCTAGGAACATGTTGAGCAACACCCAACAAAGACAAATGTTGCAAGGAAGATGTTGAGCAAAAAAACAACAAACTTGATCTGCGTGCAACAGACTCCAATGTTGTCACCAAATTTGGTAACTCTAGCTCTAATAGTCTCTGAGATCGGTTTACCAACACGGACAGACATAACTAAATCGACTCAGCTGGTGATGCTGATCAAGAATATATATACTTTATAGGGTCGGAGATTTCTCCTGCTGCCTGTTACATACATTCTCGGTTGGCACTAACTTTAAAACCCTATGGGTATCGGGTATAAAAACAGGCTTCAAATAAAATATAAATTTATTTTGCAGTCCCTAAAATTTGTATAAAATTCTACAAAGGTTTCCCGGACATCTCAAAGAGACATACAGGCATAAATAGCTACTATAATGTTTAAAACATGTTCTCTTTACTTATAACCAAGATAAACCGTGTAAGCCAGTGTAATATTTTCAAGGAGAGGGCTCTGGCTCTAAACAAGCCATCAGGCCATCGGTCGTTCTCAAAACTTGTTCAAACAACGTTTAAACGTTCTAAAAATAGTCGAATGCAAACCAAAGTCTCTGGGCTCTGCCGTCCATAAATAACTTTCGGGTCTCTCTGTCTTCGACTTAATTGATTAAGTCTCAGTCCCCCGGTACAAAGAGTAGACAAAGCGGCAGCATCTTGTGTTTAATCGTGTAAATATTTGATCAGTCCAATACTATTTGAGATAAGACTAAAATTCCAGTCGTAAATGTGGTAAGTCTATGGTTTTTGTGAATGAACACGAATAGAATTTCAATTTGAAAAGGAAAATGGGAAAAACTGATAAGATAGGGCAGCGTTGATTTCCCATTGAAATGTTTTTAGGTTTTCAACAAGAGGATTGCTTGAAATTTCTTATTAATTTTGTATTTTTCCTGCGTTTTGTTTAATTTGTTATGTTAATATATTTCTTTTCAATTTCTCAAGATCTGCAGACGTTTTAACAAAAAAATTATTAAATTTCTTGCTTAGCAAACTCAATTCTTCGTATTTATCTTATCACGTTTCCCAGAAAAGCCACAACAAAATGGGATTTAGAAATTCCTACCCTAGCTAGAGCTTATTTTCAGGTAGAACTCTTCAATGTGACTCACCTTTCAGTCTCGGATTCTGCATTTGGTTGCTGTTGTAGCTGTTGCAGCTGCGTTGCTGCTGATGTCGATGTGGCTCCTGATGCTGCTGTTGCTCCTGCAGCTCCGGTTGCAGTTGTTCCTGCTGCTGCGGCGTTCACTTGTTCATCGGTCAAGGTCAGCGCGTTTGTCGTTGGCTCGCCGCTGGCCCCAACATTCGGATTCGTTAGGTTTATATTACTATTATTGGCACTAGCACTCGCGATATTTGTTGGCGGAATCTGTTGTTGTTGCTGCTGTTCCTCCTGCTGCTGCTGCTGCGGCACCATCAACTGCTGCGGATCGGAAATTGTGGCAGGAGCACTTTGCAAGTGCAGCGCGGGAATCGCTGGCTGGGCAACAGCAGCCGATGTTGCTGCCGTGCCTGTTCCGGCTGCACCTGATCCAGCTCCGGCTGCCGATGGCTGCTGCTCGTAGCTGGTCATGTGTGATAGCAGCGGCAATGTCTGACCCTGGCCAGTGGTCACCGCTGCATTGGAAGTGTTTGAAGTCTGTTGCTGTGTTGCAGGGACTGCTACTGTTGCTGCAGTTGCTCCTGCCGCTGCTGCTACTGGTGGGGCTTGTTGCTGTGGTGTCGATTGCTGTGGGGTCGGTTGCTGCTGCTGTTGTTGTTGGGGAAATGACTGTGGAAGGATCCCATCTATCTGGGATGTTGCCTGTGGCTGCTGCTGCTGCTCCATTTGGAAGTTGGGCGTCGCCTGCCCGGCAGCCACAGCTGCGAATGTGGGCGTGACCTGGGGCGTCAGTGGTGCCGGCGACAGTGGCTGTTGCTGTTGATCCACATAGCTGGTGCTTAGCTGCGACTCTGTTGCTGCTGCTGATGGTCCACCACCTCCTCCGCTGTTGTTGTTGTTGGGCGCCGCCCCGCCAGAACCATCGCTGCCATTCTGGTAGCCCGATTCCATGGCCTCCTCGCGCTGCTTCAACTGCTGCAACGTCTGCTGTAGCTGCATGGCCGCCGTTAGGGCATAGCCCATGTTGCCGGTGTCCACGGACTGGGGATTGGGTGAGCTGGCATTGGCATTAACGCTGTCAAAGAGCTGCTGCTGCTGTTGCTGCTGCTGCTGGGCCTCCATGTGCAGCTGGTGCATCCCGTGCACCACTGTGGCTGGCGCCGTCATCACCCCACTGGGCGTGGCACTCATCTGTGGCTGTTGCTGCTGCTGCGAGGATTGCTGCTGCTGCTGCGAGTGTTGCTGGTGCGGCTGCTGCGACGATTGCTGCTGCTGCGACTGCTGTTCCGCATAGTTCCAATTGGCATCGGTCGAGTTGGCCTCCAGGTGATTCTCGTTCAGTTTCTGGGTTGGCGGCAAGATCATGCTCTGGGTGGTCTTTTGCGGCGGAGGATCTGACCCGCCAACGCCATCCGTTGTGGCCTCGGAAGAAGAACCAGTCTTTTCGTTGTTATTACCACCATTGCCCACACTGGAGTGGTCCAGGTAATCCATGCACATCCAGCGGCCCCGCTTGAACGGCTCCGTGGACTCGATCTTGACCACCTTAAACCGCTCGCTGCGATGCTGCGTCTCCTTGATGTCGTCCTTCTTCTTGGTGCCACCGGGCGTGACGGCGGCACTCACCACATTGATGATGTTGTCCGACACGTTCACCTGCACATTCTGGATGGTCTGGCCCAGCGAGGGTCCAATGGGATCCACGACCACCAGGCCGTACTGCGAGCTGGTCGGGATCACCGGGGCATTCGTGCTGAGTGCATTGTTGGCATAGTAGACCTCCTCCTTGGAGAACGTGTCCTCCGACATCGAGGGCGTCTCGTTCTCCAGATCCGTTATCCGACTATTGTCATCCGTGTGAGATTCGTCCAGATCATCGGCCGACTCGTCGCCCGTATCGCCGCCGGCAGCATTCAGCTTCGGATGGCCCACGGTCACCGAGGTGATCTCGAATGAGGAAGTCGTCTTTGGTTTGCGTGTGGTGGAGCCGGCACCAGCGCCGCTGCTCGATCCGGATCCCGAGGCCCCACCACCAGCCATCCCGGCGACGGTCAGCGAGGCGTGTCCCTGGCTGAGGCTAGTCTGGTGTGGGTGCTGCTGCTGGTGGTGGTGATGCTGGTGATGGTGATGGTGATGATGGTGGTGATGTGGCTGATGGTGATGGCTGGCAGTTCCTGTGCCTGCCACTGATGCTGGTGGTGCTACTGTGGCTGCTGCTGCTCCGCCCACTGCGCGTGCCCCATTGTTGTTGGGCGAACTGGCCTTGCCACCAGTGCTGCCGCCGCCGCTGCTGTTGCTGCTATTACTGCTCGTCGGCTGCTGCTGCTGCGGGGTTGCATTGCTGGCGCTGCCACTGCTGCTGCTGGACTTGGGTGCCAGCGATGTGGAAGTGGACGTCGCCGTGGCCAGGCTCGAGTTGCTGCTGGTACGCGACACCGATGTGGCTGCCGTGGCAGCTGCCACGCGATTAAGGGAGTTTAACCTCAAACTCTCGCTGGTGGTCCGCTGCAGGGTGGCTGCGTTGCTGCCGCCGTTGTTGCTGTTCTGGTAGATGTTGGGGATGGGGGTATAGCACATGGCGTAGTCTCTGGTCAGCGAATTTACCTTGGTCAGCTTGCGTATGTTGCCGCCAGTGCCGCCCACACTGGCTCCTTTGGCGGGTGTCAGCATGGAGTTCCTCCGTCCCTGATTTTGTCCTGGTCCAGCATTGGCAGCCGATGTCTTGAACTTGGCATTAACCGTCCGATCGAACATGTTGCTGAGACTGCTGCGATGCTGCTGAAGCTGCTGCTGCGGAGTACTGCTACTCGTGGTGGCTACTGCAACTGTTGCTGCTGCTACTGCTGCTGCTGCTGATGGCTGGCGGCGCACAAGGGGCAGGGCTTCCTGGGAGTTTTCCGGCGAAGAGGCCTGCGAGTTGGTGGGCGACTGATTAACTAAACTCGAACCTGCTGTGCTGGCTGCGTTGACTGATGAGGAGGTGGTGGTGGTGGTGGCTAGTGGAGGCTGCTGTTGCTGATGCTGCTGCTGCTGCTGGTGCTGCTGTTGCTGTTGGTGACCCGAATCTTCGCTGGCCGCACTTTGATTCTCGGCCATAATCGAATTGGATTTCAGCGTCCGTAAAGTCTTTAGCAAATAATCCAGGATTGCTGACGATTCTTGGATTATTTGGGCCACGGAAAAAATGTACGATATAAACTACCGCTTATTTAATTAGTTTTTGTTGCTCGTCTGGTTGCTCTTTACTTTTTATGGATTTATTTATTATTTTTCGGTTTCGGCTAGTTAGCTGTCAGTTGTTGTTGCTGCTGCTTCTGCTTGCCCGCCAATTCGAATGCGATTTTTGCACGACACCGATGCATAATAGCGGTTAGGCTTAGTCGAACGTTGCGTTGCGTTGTCAGGTGCCACCGACTGCCAACTGATCCGATCCGAACCGATCCGATACGTACCGCACTATATCGTACTATATAAACGTTCCGTTCCGTTCCGATCCGATCCGAGGACTAGCGACGATCGCGATGATCACGACGCGACGCAGTTTGAACCGAGACAGTAAGTAACGCGAAACTCTTGTTTATTTCTACTTGACTTTTCTTATTATATTTTCCGTTTGTGTTGTTATTCGGGGAGTTGATGTGGTTTGGGGCTAATAAATTGCAATTTATTTAGGGGATGCGAGGTGGGTGCTATTATAATCTGCCTTTCCGCGTTTTATTAGCGGCAACAACAACAATCGTAGTAGCAGGGGTAGTAGTAGTGTGTGGGACACCAACAACAACACTGAGCACAGCTGGCTTTGGCAGCGACAGCGCCATCTAGCGCTTGGCTTTGTTTAATTTGTATTTTTTGTTTGTTTAAATATTTCTCTTAAATTTCAAATAAATATATATTTCTTGCCACAAAACACTCACACACGTGGGCGCACCTCTTCAGACACAAACAGGTGCATGGGTACAGCACAGCTGTTGATCGATAAATCGATTCAATTCCAAATTGATTCGATTCGATTTGTAAGTTGATACGTTTTGGAATTTCTTTTACTTCGACTTAGACTTGCGTAGACGACGGCGGCACACACTTAAAATATTTACTTATTGATTATGAAAATATTTTGGTGATTTTGGTTAACTAAGGATTTGATTTAGGCTTCTATTTTGTAATTTATATTGGTTGCACTTTTCCTTCTTGTCATCTCTCGCCTACACGCACAATTTCTTTGTTTATCTTTATATATTCCTCTTTGCTGTTGGCTTTCTCGTAGAATTAATCAATTTCTTCGGTTCCGTTTACTAGCACATTGCAGTAAATTGTAGAAATGAAATTCCTGTGAAACAGCAGAGCAGAAAGAGAACGAAACAGTCAGAATTAAATCCAATTAACAAAATATATACGGAATTCGATGAACACAATAAACATAAATATTATTTTCTATTATTTGTTTATTAAATTAAATGCACATGAGGCGATGCCGGCACAAAACACGAAGATCGAGGCAAGGGCGGAGGTGAAAGGCAGGGGACAAGGTAAATAATTGCACTGAACAACGCGACGTATACGTAATACTTGGGCTAGAGACAGATAGAGAGAGAGAGGAAGGGGTGAGACAACCCCTGAGTGGAAATACATTTGTCAAGAGTTCATTTGGGTAATTACCACAAATGCATTTAAATTGTAGCCAAGCATTAATAATGGTCTACTAAATAAAGGGTTTGCTCTTGCTTAATTAATTGGAAATTTAGGTTACATTTTTGGAAAGGCCAAGCGTTAAAGGTGGCAAAAGTTAAAAGTGGGATTTATTTATAATTTTAAAAATCATTTATATACCCGGTACCCATAGGGTACAAGGGTATTATAAGTTGTATGTAACAGGCAGAAGGAGAAATCTCCGACCCTATAAAGTATATATATTCTTGATTAGCGTCACTAGCCGAGTCGATTTAGCCATGTCCGTCTGTCCGTCTGTCTGTCCGTGTAAAACAACAGATCTCAGAGACTATAAGAGCTAGAGTTACTAAATTTGGTGGCAACATTGCAATCTGTTGCACGCAGATCAAGTTTGTTTTAAAATTTGGCCACGCCCACTTCCGCCCCCGAAAATCATAAAAAACGGTATATAGGCTAAAGGCGTGATTTTCTGCTCAAAATAAATAGATAGACTTAATAAGTAAGCAATCGCAGACATGCTCTGAAAATTTGAGTAAAATCGGATGATGAACATAGAAGTTATTAAAAAATAAAGTTTCTGTGTAAACTTTTTGAAAGAGAAAGATAGAGAGCGCGGACGTGCGTGTTGCCCAACATGTTTCTAGCTACATTTGTCTCTTTTGAGTGTTGCTCAACATGTTTCTAGCAATATTTGTCCTCATTTGTCAAAATTTCGTTTTTTCCTTGTTCATGTGCTGTTTAATTTCACCCACAATGCTTTGGGTACCAGGTATCTCACAGTCGGTCACACTCGACAGTAGCTTTCCCACTTGTTATAATTCTCCTATCAAAATTAGCAGTCTAACGAAATTAGCAAATATCTACATATAAATTTTTCTGGCCTTAGGTTTGAACCCAACCTGCTGCCATTGGTTATTGGATGATTTCCTATAAGTATCTAGTTAAATTTCATAACTGCGTAGTTCATGTTCGTTTATTATCAACGTCATGACCATGTTGATGATGCTTTTGTGTGTTTTTCATTATTTTTTGTTTCGCCTCATTTTCTGTTTTTTTTGTATTATTGATTTCATTGAGTTGTACGTCGTAGTTTTGTTGAATTAGTTAAGTGCTACATTAGAAGAAGGGGCTTCCTTCCGAACCAACGCCAAAACCCCCGATTGTTTGCCTTTAATATCTTTTTGTGCGAAAAAAAAGAGCTCTTTCCTCTCTTCGCTTATCGTCTTATTTATTTTTGCATTTGCAATTGAGTATTTAAATATTTATTTTCCTTTCGGCATTGATTTTTTTCCCGCTCATTATTTAATCGATTTCGTTTGCGGAAATCAGAAATGAGAGAAAGATAAAAGGCAGCCCACAAAATGAGTCGTCGCAAAAAAGTTGCCAAAAAAGTTTGCAAACATTTTCGGGGCACACGCGCGGTTTCGCTTTGCGCACTTGTGTTGGTTAATAACCGTAAGCTTTGACGATCATTCATAAATTGCGTGGACTGGTTAGAAAAAGAGTGTGCGTATGTGTGTGCCAGGTACAGTGATAATTCTATAAGAGGTCATCATTTAGAAGATACATATAAAAATAATAAAACAAACAATTAAGATTCTAATTCTAATCAAAAAAAATCTTTATCATAAAATATAATTAATTAATGCAAAGAATTAAATCCTAATCTTTATCCTAACCACTTTCTTTGTTGAGAAATAGACTTAATTTGTGGATAAAAAGTTGACTTATATTTCCTAATTATAATTCATATATTCGAATAATCCCTGTGGCTGCGTTTGAACTCTGCGTGTGCCCTGCCAGAAGGCAAAGTCAAGACCTTGACGCAGCTCTTTAATTCTCTCTCTCTCTCTCTCTCTCGCTTAATTTTGTTTTATTTCTTTTTCCTAATCGAGTTATAAACGACGCAAAAAAATCTGATTATTTCGTGGCTTAAAGAGGAATTAGTTGAAAAAAAAGAGACAAGCCACGAAATCGGCAAACCAGAAGAACAACTGAGCAAGAGAAAAAAATCAGTTATAGGTCAACATTGGTCGTAGCACTCTGTCAAGGTGGCTTCTTTGTGTGGCTCTGGTGTTTGTTAGGTCTTTAAGAGTCTATTGGCCTTGTTCTTGAGCCACACAGGTGTTGAATGATGCCTCTTCTTTAACATCTGGTTACTTGACTTCATTGCGGAGATCGTTAGGGTAAAGGAGTTGAAATTGGGAATAAAATATCCAAGAACTACGCAACATTTTATTCTAACTAACAGATCTGTAGTGTATCTGTAAGGTACAAGACAAGGAAGACAAGGAATGAAAATATGTAAAATGTTTATGCATCTTATCAGACACTGGTCACACTCCCGCATCTCTCTTTACTGGGCACACTTGGTTTATCTCTCCCCACGCGCTTTCCATAATCCCACATCAAAAAGCCATTAATTAAAAGATTAAATCCTTTACAATCCCCATTTGGCCGCTCCTTGTTTGAGGACCTATTCCTATAACTCAAATTCTAGAATCTAGACAATCGACTTGGACCACTTAGCCCTTTATAGCCGATAATCAAAGTATCTCCGTAGGCACCAGATTTCGCAAACAGAACAACAAATCGGTGGAAAGAGTAGACAGAGAGAGAGGGCAGGATTATTCTCTCACTTTGCCTGCCTCAATAGGCAAAAGCAACAATAATAAGGAGAGCGCCGAGATGTGGCAAAGAAAATGAGAACTAAAAGTGCAGACAAGAAACAAGCAACAGAAGAAGAACTAATTGCAACGACAAAGCATAAAATCGATGGCAAGCCACCAACAACATCAGCAATTACAACAAATGTAATAAAAAGCAACTACAACAGATAGCACCGGAGAGGCAGAGCAAGAGAGTGAAGAAGAGAGAGCAAGCGAATGCGCGTTGAGCAAATTGCAATTTCACAGAGAGAGAGCGGGAGCCTGTTGGCGCTCCTCCTTTGCCACTTATTCTTCCTTCGAACGTGGGCGCCTACAAGTGGGCGGGCCGGGGGGAGGCCGCATACCTAACAAACCGCAAAAGGAGCAGCGAAAAAAGTGCAAATTGGAGAGCAGTGGCGGCTGCTCTCTTTCTCTCTCTCGCGGACAGCTGCCGGTAATCAATATTGATGATGATAGCAGCAGCCGAAGAAGAAAATAAGCTAAAGAGGGAGAAAAGTTTCAAAATTGTTTGCAGTGCATCCGCGGCATAATTTTAAAAATTATAAAAATAATTTTAAAAAATGCAAAATTTTGACATTTAAGAAATGCTTCAATTACAGTGCAAGCTCGATATACTAAAACAAATAAGAACTAGGAACTTAGCAAGATATAATAGAATAATTTACTTTAAGAATATATTTAAAATATGAAAAATATTTTAAAAATATTGAAGTATAGAAATATGAGATTTTCGAACAAGGCAACTTCCCAACTGTCAATAAAATTCACGAACTCAATAGAAATGAACACTATTCTTTATGAATAAATTCCATAAAGTAAATAAATAACAAAATATTAAATTTAAGCCAAAAAGAACTATTCAATATGGAATTTTTGAATTAAAAGAAAACTTTGCAATCCGGGTGTTTTATTTTTATTTTCTTTCCATCTCTGCCTTTTGAAAGGGAGGCCCCCTCTCCTCTCTCTTCTGCTCCACAAGGAAATGATTCACAGTGCAGAAAAAAGGAAAATAAAAACGAAAGGAAAAGAAAAAGAAAAACGAAGGCGTTGTAGGAGGAAGTGAAAGAACCCGAAAGAGGAATAGGGAGCAAGAGCGAGAGAGACCACGGAAGGCAATGAAAATGTTTATCAAACGATATAAAAGAGCCAGCGAAAAGGAAGGCAACACAGATGAGGCAACAACAAGCCAAAGATACAATGACAATGCATCCATGAGATACTCAGATACAATATCAAATCATATAAAAATTTTCAATTGAATCGAGCCGCTGAAAACGAAAATTTAAGCAATAAAAGCCATAAAAGGAAACTGAGGAAAATGTGGCCTATTTGTAACGTGTGTGGAAATAACCCTAGCAAGAGTTGAGCCTGGGTTAATAGGGTTAATAATAGTTACTATACTAGTTTTTATTAGAGAACAACCAGCCACAGAACACCAGTTCGAAATTCGGCTACTTTATAAATTGCTAAATGTGTTATATGTTCCTAGAATAAGTTGTAAGATCTACTAAAATAACTAATAATTTCATAAGCACTTTCCATCAACCTAAACTCCACAAAGACTGCAGAAAAGTCTAGCCAACAAACAGCTGATCAGTTCGTATTGATTGCAACATTGTCCCCAACAATATGACAAGTAAACAAATAAATAAATAAATTACAGCATTACAAAATCGAGTACAAAAGATTGGGGGGAGGGCGTATTGAAGCCGTGTTTGGTAGACGTGACTGCCTGCACATGTATTCCTTCTCCTTGTCCCACAGATCTATTAAAAACCTAGCTTATTTCTTTAAATTCAAAACTACCCTATACAAAAGAGAGGTTCCCTGGCGAATAAGAAAAGCTTATGGTCATAGCTTACTCTCTAAGCCTTTGAAAACGCTCGCATCTCTTGTGCCATGTGCCGAGCGGAGTCTGAAATGTATCATATTTCTAAACAAAAACTTAAAGACCAGTAACTATTACAAAGTTGTCCAGAGTGCAGAGGAGGCAAAACAAATTGCCACGCGGCCCAACAAGGAAATCGATATGGCCTGAAGTTTTATTTGTTTGTCTTTTGAAATCGGAGATCCTATCGGAGGGATGATCGTCATAAGCATAAAGATGATGTTGTTGAGTTCAAGGGCGCGCAAACCCAATCAGAGTTATCGATAGTTGGCAAAAATATAGAAACTGGTTCTAATACGAAGGGAAAATGAAAGATTTATGTTTCTTATAAAGAATAAGGTTTCAGAATTCTAACATAACCAAAATAAGGGTTCTTTTTATTAGTTTTAGGTATATTTTATACTTCAGTTTTAATTACCCGATAAAATTTTTAGTATGAAGAGGCAGAAGAGTATTTTAAATAATCCATTAAAGTTTGTGTGTTGCTGGGAAGTTGGAGCTTTAGAAACTATTCAAAATAAACAAAACAATGTAAAACAATCATTTTCACCGCCAAGTACCGTTTTTAATACGAAAACACTTGTGAGTTAACCGAGAAAATCAATAACTCATAATTTAAAACTCGAATTCTAACGAAAATCACAATAAAAAATAATATCGGATTGCAAATAAGCAGAAAATTGCCAAAAATGGAACAGAAACAAACGACAATAACAAAACACTTGACTAAACAATCAAGGCGAAATAGAAGCACAAAATAAACAAAACTCGACCAGCTGACATTATAAACAAAAGCAAATGGCAAAAACGGCAACAAAAAAATAAATAAAATTTAAAAAAAGGGGAGAAACACTGGAGTCTTTTATTTACTTTGTTTTTAACGAGAATTAAGAATGAAAAAGAGTGGAAACTCTGAGGTACAAAGTGCAAGCTGCAACAACAACAACAGTGCGAAAGTGAGGGGAAAGGAGAAAGAGCAAAAAGGATGGGCACACACACAAGCACACCTTGCAAAAGCACACACACAGTTACACAATTTCTGCACTTTATATTCCGCGTTGTTTCATTGAATTTTCCGTGTTGTTTCTTTTCATTTCTTCCTTTTTTTTTTTTTGCTTATTTTCTGATCGATTTGTTGCGGCAATTTGTGAGTGTTTGCCTCTCTGTCTATCGCATTCTGTTAGTCTTTAACACTTACACGGAATTAAAACTGTTAACCGAAAGTCCGAGGTGTAAAAAATAATAACAACCGAACGGCGACAATTTAAAATTTGGTTTGGATTTTAGTTTTTCGTTGCGTTTTGCTAATCGGACAAAAGGAAGGTAAATGACAGTTTTGACAGTTGGCTGGCATAAGCAAAAACGAGAGAGAGAGAGAGGCAAAGAGAGAGAGAGAGCCGGAGAGCGCCACGAGCCAGAGAGCGGGAGAGAGCATGGCAATGAGAGAAAGAAGGAGAGCAGAGCGAGAGGTATTAAATAAACGAATAAGCGTGCATAAAAGATTGGCGAAAAAAGTTTTGTGCAAAAACGAGCACGAATTCGCCAAACAATCGAATTCAAAAATTTTTTTTTTGCAAAACTTTCGGCGAGGTTTTTCCTATTTTCCTGGCAAGGCGGCTCGCACACACACACTAACAAGCGAAAACACGCACATACACGTCTCTCACACTCGCTCGCTCTATCTCTCTTCCTTGGGAGAGTCGGCAATCCACAACTTTTTCGCAATTCTCTCCGCTTGTCACAATACTTTTCGCAGCTCTTTGGCTTTTTGCAAATAAATTAATTTTTCAGCGCATATAAATTTTCCATCAGTGCCTTTTGTGCTCCGTTTTCTTATTCAATTTACACGCACACGCACACACAGCCGCAGCAGCACACATACAAGCACCACCTAGCGCTGCCTCGCTCTCTCACACATACAGCGAACGCACACGTCACACTCACACAAGCACACGCACGCACATACACAGTTTTTTCTTCGATTTTGCGCTGGCCTCTCAGCCTTTTTCGCTTTTTTTCCGTTATTTCGCCACGAATTCGACGACGCCGCGTGTCCTACAGTTTTGCAAATCGATCCGCGATTCCTATATTCCCGCTCAGCGCTTCTCGCTCGCTATTATCAATAACAAAACGAAAATTCATTTCACCTTGAAATTTTTACGGCAGACCAGCGACCAGTGTGACCGCGATAAAAATTTAAGCTTTCTCTAAAAAATCTCAAAGAGTTTCCCCCTAAAAAATCTCAAAGAGTTTCCCCCTAAAAAATCTCAAAGTTTCCCCTAAAAATCCTGAACAAAACGTGAAGATCTAGTGATGGGCTGAACAAAACTGTGAAGATCTAGTGATGGGCTGAACAAAACTGTGAAGATCTAGTGATGGGCAGCGACCAGTGTGACCGCGATACAGTGTTGCCAGATGACAAATTGGCTTTCGTACTAAAAGAATCCCAAACATTAAGATTTCTTAAAAATACCAAAAGAAAATTCAACATGGCAGGTTTTCAAAGTTTTTACACCAACGGTCACACTTGGTTCACGAATGGTTCCAGTTCCTTCGCTCGTGAACCAGTTGTCATTTAAGAAAAAAGTCCTTCTGGTCACATTGCCACGCAAACTGCCGGCTGACAAAAACAATTAAAAATTTTGTTGAAATAATTGGAAATGTCTACTTTTAAGCCAAAGTTTCTAAAACCAGACACAGATGATGCCATTTCGGATAGCGTAAGCAGCGAGCAGCAGTCTTCGGCCTTTGTTTTTAATGCCCATCACAATCTGGGACTCGTGGAGCAGGTAAACAATGGGGATAGCATTTCTGGTTCTTGGTAAA